>JAQGBX010003677.1:0-16800 GCA_034698745.1 Megaphyllum sjaelandicum | reverse complement strand
GTCGATGTGAGGATCAACGCCACCAGTGTGGACGTCTACGAGCCACGACGCGGACCAGTTCCCAGACGGACGATCGCTGGGGCGATCCGCATCAACACGCTCGCGTTTGAGTTTAATAATATCGAATTGTATCAGAAGTGAATAAACTCTGCTTTGATCCGCCAACACTGTCTTACAGAATAGAAAAATGCACAAATATTTCAAAATTCAACAATGGGAAAATTGTTATTTACTGCATGTAGTAGGCTACTACAATGTATATATATGAGCTGTTCAATTCAATTCAATACCCTACAGTCAGCACACAGTGTCATGTGGTACGGGGAGTCAATTCACCTGATAAGATCGGACTAGTCATCCGCAACACGATGAACCTAGGCATCGTCAATTAAATTGTATTTTCCTCAGTTATAGGCTTCACTACGTGTCGGCGCCTTTGATGTTCTGGTGGGAAAAACACTGCAGCGCCGCCCTGTTCGCGTAGACATATTAACTCGCCCTATGCTTGTAAACGAATCGTAGGCAACGTGTCACCCACCAGTAGAATGTATCGGTATGAGCACACTACTCATTTAATGGGTTAGAATGATAACTTCAACCACCACGACAGTTGCATTTCAGGATTTCCACTAAGAGTTTTTTGTTGCTAGGCAAGGTAAATCTCTCCAGAATCTTTTTCATTATAGAAGGCACATAATGCGATTCTTTCCTTTCCAAGTGTAGGAAAGAAGTAGTAAAAACTTTTTTAATACTTCTGGAATACCTTTATAAAATATTTTATAAGCTGTAGACATCTTAAAAACTATGACAATGCACGCATAGGATACCGCAAAAGATTCAATAATTCGCCATATAATTATTGCAAGTTTGATGAAGTCTGCAATCGTCCATTTTCAAGTCTATAATTAACTCAATTTTAGATGTTCATCGGAAATTCAGCAAATTAATTCAGACGAGATTCATTGGCTAAATTAAAAATATTGTAATTTTTTCACAGTTTAGGAATTTGACGAATTTCACTAGTATATGCACTATACAAACATACTGTGATACAAAGCACTTAAACAGTTGTTTTTTAAATAATTGAGAATTTCAATCAACGAATAAATTTTTCATCATTTATTCAGGTTAAATGAAACGTATTCAACGTTCAAATTGCACCCAAATTAGATGAATTTATTTCTGCTCAGAGTTAAGGAAATCAAAATGAATTTAAAGCATTGTTTTTTTTAAACTTTTTTAGCTAAATTGTATAAGTAGGTTATTAATCGATAGTTTTCCTTAACTTCTGCAATATGCAAGCCATCGTCGCGTCGTAGCCGATCACAGCATTTGTCATTCACTGACGCTATACAGTACATGAAAAGCCTCTTTTAATTTCCCATTCGATTTGAAATTAATGTACAGTTTATGATACAAAATCAGAACAGAATTGTCAAGAACTATATATAGTTTCAATGGGGAACTTTATTACGAAACCATTCATGGTTAATGCAGTACTACAGTGTGTTAGTAAAAAGTCAATTTCTAAGGGCAAATAATGAATTGTGCAGGAAGAAGGCTAATCACGGTTTAATAAATGATAGAATAGCCGCAAATAAAGAGAAAATAGTTTAATTATGTTGGTCATGTAGCAGCCGCTGTTGTTGGTGTGGTAGATTTTGGTGCTTTTGTAGAAACCTTTTTAACTTGGTTTATTTGGAGCGTTGGGTTAAAGTAATGGCCGTTTCCAATATTTCCATGATTTACATCTATGCCTCCTCCGTTCGCAGCCTGTTGATTTTGGCCCAATCCATTGATCAACTGCGGCTCTCGTTTGTCCTTCCTTGCGTCTTTGGAAATGTTATCTTCGACTTCAGCGTCGTCCTGTTAGCTCGCAGAATTGAACACGAATCCCTCCTTAATTGGAATATGTACTTCTATATGTCCAGTCTTCCCATCTTTTGTCTTGAAACTAATGGATCCGTGCACAAACCCTGCAGGTTTGTTTGCTTCCGGTTTCAATTTCTCGGGGAGATCTTGCACATCATCCTTTAGCTTGTTCTTGGCCCCATCTTTAACGTCCTTCAGTTTACTTTCCGATTTGGACAGGAACTCGTCCGTGGTGGTTGGATTTACATCTGCTTGTGACTGTCCATCCTTCCCATTTTCTTTCTTGGGATCATTTTTTTCTAGCGGGACATCAGGCTTGTTTACTTCTGGCTTCTCGCTCTTAATTTTGTTCTCGGCTAAAGTGGAATCAGTAAAAAGAATTGTTATTCTATTTGCTCGGAAAATATGATGTAATCCGATGACTTTAGGGGCCATTAAAAAAACGTCTTCGTGTAGGGGGTAGGGAAGGGGATAGGTTGAGTCACGGACACAATGTGTAGAGGAGCGAGGGGTAACGGGGCCATGCCTGTTTTAGAAAATACCGCTTGAAATAGGATTAATTTGATAGTGGTTTACCTTAGTGGTCTATATGGTCATGTAAATCACATGACAATTAGATTCAAACAGGGTAAAGGAAGGAGTTGATGGCTTTTTTTTTTGTTTTTGCCACTTTTCTTCTAACCAAATATGATTTAATTTATGGTAAGTAATTATGCGTTTTAATAGGTTTGTGTAACATTTTTATACTGTCAGTACAGGGTATTGTCTGGACTACTACATCACTTAACGAAATTCAATTATTTCGAATAATTGGGGAGAAATAATTGTTTTCTTGATGCATTCAATTTGGGGTAATCAGGCTTTAGCCCAATTACCATTATAGAAAAAAAAATTGCATTTTTTCTGAAATTTTTTGTTTACTTTTTTAATATGCTGTTGCCTACATTGTTTTTAGGTAAAATACAAATTAAACATGAACATATTTCTACTTTTTCGCTAAAGATAAGGCGAATATATAACTGAAAAACCAAAAAATCATCTTGGAGCAAAGAAATTTTTCAAAGTTTCATTAATGCCGTTGGTTTTAATTGTTTTCATGGTTTCGTAAAATATTTGAAAATAATATAGCCGTTTTAAACTGTAAAATTTACGAGTTACTCTTCTTGGATAATGAAACCAAGTGGATGGCCTAATTTCCCTCAAGCTATGGGTAATAGGGCCAAGACATAGGTTTTGCAAAAAACATTATTCCTCTGTAAATACTCGAAAATTGTAGGGTTTTTGTGATCTAACTGAAAGACCACTAACTAAAGAAGCTTTCCGTGTATTTATCAGCATGAAAATGCTCCTATTTAACACGCTAGATGCAATTATCCTTTAAGGTGGCCCCCTTACCCCTGTCTCCCCTACGTATTTGTGCATGCTTTAAACATTCTGAGATGCGGCAAAGTGGTTCAAATATGCATGTGCTACCAAATTTTCAAAGTAAATAATTACCCGAATTGTGACGTGTTCTATGACAATTCGTTCTTAACAGTTAGTCTGGCATAGTTTTCTTTTGTTATAACGTTTCACAGACTACGACAAACGGAAAACAAACAAAAAACACAAACGACAAACTACTGTACTTGTCAATTGGTTTGTGAAAAAAATGTTACAAATAATTTCGGACAAATTCCAACAAACCAAACATGATCTGAAACGAGTCACTGGAACTAATTCACTTGGTTTGCTGCTCGTGGAGATATCATCATGCCATTTTCCCCAGGGCGGCGTTGCAGTGTTCTTGGCACCAAAACATCAAAGTGCCAAGAAGTAGTGAACCTACTTATATTACGTATAATGGGACATTACGTTCTAAATCGAAAAACTAGCGTTCTGAACTTTGAATTTTGTGAACTCATTTCGCGAATGTGGCATTCATCGCGTTGAAAGTAGCAGTCATCTCACTGATGGGAAACCTGACATCTTCCACGTAAAGTGTATCAAATATTTACCAGACCTTGCATACTTAATTCAACATTGATACTTTCGTCAAATGCGACGGGAAAAAATAACAGGCGAATGGAAAATGGGTCGTTACCGAATTACTCGAAAAGCATTCAGTCACATAAAGGAGGTTTCCGTCGTCTGCGCTAAAAAAAGCCGATATTTCGCTTTAGTACGTGAAACAGAAAGCCAGAATTGCGCATAAATCAATGGGCAGAGGGGATTAGCTTATTGGCAGGCAGCGAAAACGAAGATAAACAGCCTCGATATTGATGAGGAAAACGCCACTCAACTTTCCCCACCACAAAATTGTGGAAAAGTGGTAAACAAACATGGGCGGCACCTGACATTTCGATGATTATTGGATTTGTCGATTCATCGTTCAAAGTTCGCAAACTCCTTAGAGAGGCCATCGCCTGCATCTAGGTGCAAAGCGAAATTCAAAAATTTACAATAGATCAGGAAAATACGTATTCAGAGAAATTCTATTAGTTCATATGCACGGCCTGCTATAGGCCTACGCATCGTCAGGTACGTTTCCAGAATCCAGTTACATGTATACACCCAAGAAGGACCCTCACCGGAAGTTGCAATCGTTTGCATTCATGTACAAAACGTAACTTCATCATCATTAACGATAGCGGAGCCAACGGGACTCCAGTTTTGCAATAGGAAGCGCATTGCAACTTAGATGCTCATTAACCCGGGCATTTAACCGGCAACAATAGCGAAATACAGCACTGTAGTGACTGGGAAGATGCGAATGCATTCCACTGAGCCACTTTGATCGATGCTCCAAAACACCATAATAGGAGGGGGATGGGGGGTGGGGGTGAAGAAATTACTTGTACATGTATCTCAGAGGTATATTTCATTATTTCATATTTTCCTTGCAGACCTAAACAGAGCCAAAATTTCGTTTTGTAACTTGAAGAAGATGATACCTGAAACAGGTCAATAGTTGAAAATCCCATGGCAACTAGACGGCGGACACACGATGCTTTTCCGTCAGTAAAAAATCATCTGGTAACAACCATGTCAGGGAAAAAACGTATGGTTAGCAGGATGTTACATGTAAACTAAAAAATATCTGTTGCGAAACATTGCACAATACTGCGTGACAATCTAGGTGGCGTTTCAGTCGCCAGAAAGTGCTCATATATACCGTACATGTATAGTGAATTTATTGACAGAGTCTGTTCAATGTTTTGTCCATCAATCGTCTTCTAAGCGCAGGTACTGTATGTGGTAATTTATAGCTACATCACTGACACAATTGTCAGCAAAAAATGCAAAAAATACCCCACAAGCTCGTTTAAAAAAAACAATCTGACGTCGGGTAGTTTATTATGAGAATTTGCATCAACGAAATTGACACGGTTGACAAGTATACATGATCTTATTAATAATAAACTTTAAGTATCTATCTTACGTATTTATGACACATTGTCAATTTGACAAGAGACTCACTGGTGTACAGATACGCAATTATGCCAGTTTTCTATCAAAACGGTATACAAGTGCCCCATGCATAAAACACGTATGCAAAACTACTGAGAAAATTCATTTAATTTTTTTGTTTGTTTGTGAAAAAGGTAAAGTACAGTTTTAGGATAGGAAAATTGCTAAGATGCAGGCATCATATATACTGTAGCATAAGCTAATGAAGTTTGCGGCATCGTCTAATATATACCTTAATTACAAAATTCTTCTTCAAAGCAATTTGTTCTTCTTTTGTGCAAAATATGATTATCTTGTCAAGCCTGCCAGTTTCGTTAGAAGCAGAATTAAGTAACGTAATTAAGCCCTAATTACGGCCCCACACAACGTTAATAAAAGAATCGTTTTGGATCAAAATAATTAGCCTTTAACCATTTTCCCAATTAATGCATTTATTTTCGTTAAGTGCTAGTTCGTATTGATCTTTCCACCGGATGTTTTTTTGCTGGAAGCATGCAGTAGACTTTCGATTATTTGAGAATATCGGAAAATTGGAATACCCAGAAGAACTGAAAAAAATGCGACATCAATGTTAAAACAGCCCATGAAAAAGATATCCCAGACACGCATAATCGAAAACACTTTTTGAAGATTTTTATCGTTTTTAGGAAAAAAAACCCTCTGCAATTCCGTCACTTTTGGAGTAGTTATGTTTGGGTTTGATAAAAAAAAACATGTGAATTTTTTTAGGAAATAGCATCTTTTGTTAATAACCCCTTATTTAATCTTTGGAAATAACGTGGTTTGAAATTCTGAAATATGTAAGTTTTTAAAACAGAATCGTATAAAGTTTGAAAAAATAATTCAATTTCCTAGTGTATTTTGGGGAAACTCTATCGTTTTCTTTTAAAGAAAAAATGGCCAGCTTGATAAATTTATAAATTGCATACCTACTGATTACTCCAACCACCTTTAAATGTAAATCAAAACCTTATTCGATATGCTGCATCACGTGGTTTCTTATAAAATAAACTCCACCTGCAAATTTTGCATAAATGTACTTGGAATATTCTCAGTACATTTATGCGACGTGTATTTAAATATACATTTACAGTGTACATACAGTATGTACACTGTAGATTTAAATACGCGTGTACATACGAAGTATAACAAACCTTTGTTATTCATGGATCTGATTAACATTCAATTTCTAATTTTGCCGCTCTGATTAAAATGTTTTAATCATTTCGATCTTTAGATTAAGAAGGAGCTCATTTTTTCAATGATTTCTTAGGAATATACGTTTTTAAAATCCATTTCTTAGAATGCTGAGCACGCATTGAACTTTTTTTCGTTCTTAAATAGTATGAATTTATTTTTCTTAACGTCGTAATTTAATATGTCCTGATATATTGATTTTGCCTTAAGTGCAGATTTAATCATACGTTTGCTATGAAAATGCCAAAAATAAGAAAATTCAGATAAACTGCACGACTTGCGCCTTTTCATTAAGTCTTATTATGGTTTCATTATAAAGAAAAAAAAGTTTGTATTATACTTAATTAATATCCTATATTTAGTTGTTTACTCTATGTGCTTTTGTTTCAATTACTCAACTGTCATTTATTCTTAGAAACCAATGCAGTGTGCTCTTAAAAATATTAAAAGGCCGTTGTTCTTCAAAGTCGTAATTTACCTTGCCATGTAGGATGTACATGCATAAAAAAAACTTAGGCCTACATCAATGAATCTAGTTAGAAATGAAACAATTTGTAAAATCAACATGATCCATCATTAAAAGATTAGATGAATTAAAAATGGCAAGAAATTCAACTATAAATTCCTTGCAAAAAATTTGCACAGTAGCGAACATAGAAGTTGCTACAGACAGCGCAATCAATTGCGCTATTTCGCAGCTTGATTTCGCTACTTGAAAATCAAAAGTCACACTGTTCTGTCAACTGCATTTCAAGACAGAAATTAAACAATGCTCATTGATATCAAAGTCGCTTGTACCCTTGCGATATTTTGCAGCTTGATTCGTGCATAATCCAAGGTCAGTAACTCGGGAACCTCATGATGGCTGTCGTCATAGGAAATACCTTTAGTAGAATTTTTCCAAATGTTTGTTTAGACAGACCTTCGATTACAAGTCCTTCAACATTTGACCATGGGTGCCTGTTTATTCTGAAGGGTTAACAGGAGGGTGACAAGCACACGATACTCGAAAAGCACTTGACGAGGAGTTGTCATCTGTCATATCGATGTCATTTCCACAGCATAACAACGTTAGAAATTCTGGCAAAAAAACGTGTTTACTGTCAAGGTCGAATCATTGGGGCAAACGCAAGGACTCCGGTACTTCCGCCTGGAAGTACAGTTCGCGCTTGCCTTCAAAACAAAAAGGAAAAATCCAACATTTGCAATGAACCTGCTCTGAGCATGTTTGGTTTTTATGCAAAGTTCAATTCCCTGGCATTTCGTAAAAATGATATAAAAATTCGTAGACATTTAACAAGTATCCCATTTATCTTCCACAACCCAGAAATTGAGAAAAATTACCATAAGTCAAAAAATTTAACTTGTAAATCCTTGTCATTAAACACCCGATCATCCAGAGATGTATTAGCCAGGTACCATATTTCCATAATCATTTGTTTCTCTATCAAGAAAGTCAAGGGGAAATTAATATTTCTTTTAAGAAATAATCCAATATTTTTGTGAAATGGTGCATTTTTTTCCATAAAACAAGAGACAATTTTCCCAAATCAATGAAAATTGTATGGAAGCAATGCAAAATTTACCGAAATCGATACAATTTCCAAAAACACGGACAATCTGTTACAAAATGCAACAATTTAAAAAAATGGCATTGTTTTCCTGAAATATAATTTTGAAATAAAAAAAATAACAGCAAGCTCACTGTAACTGCTCACTGGAAATCTCATATAAACTTCAATCGCAATCACAAAGAATCGTAGTGTTAATTTTAAAATTCAAGTTAACACAGCTTGCAATTTTAATGCTAAGTAACAAATTAAATTATTTATTGCGTACCGGTATTTGCTTAACATATGAAAAATTAACTTTAATTAATAACGAAGGAAGCGACATTTTTTAATGACTTTCGATGTCACCTGGGGTAAGGTAAATAACTGTATATATAGAGGAGAGAACAACCTAGCAAAAAAACACTGATGAGTTCCCGTAATGAACATAACCCTCAACGCCACCCAAACACTTAGGTGAAAGCGTTTCTTAAGAAATTTAACAGTTTGTCAACAACACCTTTTCAGTGCCGTTAAGTTTGTGTTAGATAATTAATAGGTTTTTTGCAACGTTGACAACTTTAGAAATTTTAATCAAATTTGCATATTGTTAGTGTACACAACCTTGATAAACAGTCAAATATCAAGAGGGCCATGCCTTAGAGGGGAAAGGGGTTGTTAATTTGTTGAAATCTCATTGTCCCCATTCTATAGTAGTGCGATAATAGATTGGGAGAAAAGAAGGTGTTTACAACACTAGGGTGTATATAAGCACAACCAGCAACGCGTTGACAACACATCACTTGCATCACTGCTGAAGATTCTCGAGATTTTCTAGCTGCAAACACCGATCAAGAAAATGACTAAAGTGTTGGTAAGTAAATCGTTCGATGCTTTTTTCCAATCATTAATCCCTTCGCAAACGTTTTCACCATGACAACCGTACAGACTCTTAACTGTCCTGCTACTGAAACCGTCAACATTTCATTAAGAGTACTTTGATCCACTTTAAATGCACTTAATTTAGATTGACGTTTTCAAGCTGTTTACGGGATATGTAGATGGGTTCAAAAGCATTTTTTCTATCACACAATGTAAATACCAAACAGGCCTTTGCATTCGCCGCAACCTGTAGGTGGTGCTGCTAGTTATTCAAAATACCGGGTGCTTCGCATTCTCAAATTCTCGAAATAGGACAATTTTGCCGATAGAATCTATTTCAATTTTCAGTGGTTTTGCAAATTTCCAAGGCTTGCATTTTCTGCCACTCGGTCAGTCTCGGTGGCGCATTGTCTTTTGCGCATGCGCACTAACACTGATAGTGTATTCGGGGCTCAGTGACGTCATCCATTACGTCATTGTAGCTTTATATTCCATCTCGAAATTCACGTCACATTTTGCCCATTTTTAAGTGTCGAATTTTTCATTTCTGCGCATGCGCACTAAAACTTAAAAAGACTATTAAGCGCGAGATTCTGCGCCTCGTGACTAAAACGCCCCAATGAGCGTTATGCGCCACCTGTGTGCATCCGTTGCAGAAGGAATTGGGCAAGAATCCGCACATCCGTTGCTTTCAAGATAAGCCGCCAGATAGAGTATCGATCGGTGGCTTATGCATAGATGGCAATTGAAAAATTTACTTTTTTCAGGGATATTTGATCTCGAAAACTGCATTTTTTTTTTATTTTTAATTTTTTTTGGATATCACAAAAGCTGTACGTGCTTCATGTTTTCGGACGAAAGCCGCACTGAAAGACGATCAGAGTCAGAAAAGAAATCTAAGCGAGTGTCTTCATGCATTTTTAATAGCTTTACAGTATACAATGTATTCCATCTCAGAATTCACATTAATCAGTCATTAATTTATGCAATCTATTATTAATCATCATCTAATCGCTGACATTGCATCACCGGCTTTCGATATTCCAAACCAATTACTGTCTGAGTTACCGACTCACGGCACAGGTTAATCAATTTTGTTCTCAGCCATGTTTTTTTTTTGTTGGAACTTTCCTAATTAGCCATTCATAAAAAGTACTCGGGGTAATTTTTTGGGGGAACAAATGCAATGTTTCCTTAAATAATTTTCGGTTTTCGTTACTTTCAGTTGATGATCTTGGCCTGCGCTGCCGTTCTGGCACTATTCCAAGGCGCGGAAGCCAAACCGGTACAGGAACTTGTCGCTCAAGCCGATCTGGAGATACTTCCGGCTGAAGATACGGCGGCCGAATCTGTCGCCGATCCGTGCATTGCCGCTCCGTGCAAAGGGAAGAAGGGTTAAGAAGATGGCTCATCTTTTTGTCAAATATCAACGACAGTGATGCTGCTGGAAGGAGGGTCTTGGGAGGATGGTCATTTCACATTATTTACAAAATATAATTTTTAATATGTTTATATAGAAGACTTGTATACGCGGGTTGAAAATTGCATGGCAGGGCCATCGATTCGTTCTCATAACCGGCTTTTGTATCGTCACTTGTGTCAATTAAAATTGAATTGTTGTAAAAAAATTCGAATGTCTAAGTTCATGTTTGACAACCAATGATCTTGCAAAGTACAAGACAGCGTGACCTGGATTTTGCAGATGTCAACAATGCCTATTCAAGAGAGAAAAACACGATCAAAAGTATTTCCCATTTATTTGCAAGATTCCAATTTCTCATCAGATTTCAGGAAAATATCACCAATGTTATCAGCAAATAACTAAAGGATTCCAAGTGTGGCCTCGAAGGTGTCATTGGAGCAGAAGCTTTTATGTATTGTACGAACACCACCAAATTAGCTCGAACGTGATATCAAATCCATCTTATCGCCCAGTTTTGATTGCATATACTATGGATAAACGTGTGCATTGATTACTTTTGGACATGTTTACCAGTTCCATTTCTACAAGTAGTCTGGTCAGATATCATTGCAAAAGTTTAGAAAATCTGCACATATTCACATGCAGTAGATCCCCTCAACAAAGAAATCTATTTTGGAATGTTTCTGCAATAATTATCAATTAGTGATATAAGATCGGTGACCAAACTATGTAGTAAATTTAGTTAACAAAACCCCATCAGAAATTCTTAACAATCGAGACATGTTTCAATACGGCAACAAAGAAGCTTTAACAGCAATTTAAGCCCACAGCATTTTAAGCCCCCCTTAAAAAATACCAATGTTCCACTTGAGTGAAACGACTCTCAATATTTGTACTTTACCGCTGTGTATACAGTACATGCAAATACAATGCATATATTTTATTCAGAACAATGAATTTTTAAAGGTATTGGAATAATGCAGCGCATAGATCTTATTTTTACCTTTTCAACACATCAAAAATGCAAAACAGTGTCAATTTGTCATCGAATTTTACATATACATGTATTGCTGCAGGATGTGACAGTTCCGGAAGCGAATCAAAATCCCAGACCAGATCCATGAGGCCCTTATTACTACTATACATGTACATGTAGGTGTTGGTAGTGCAAACGTTGATAATTTTGAAACAAATGTTCCTTTTTAGTGAACAAAGGTGTATAGAAATTCACAGCGTGTCTTTTTAACGCTAGTAACTTTCGATCAACAAATAAACATAATTTGCTCGTAGAAATTCTATTCAATTCGAGATGTGCTGAATTTGTTGAGCTGTTTAAACAACATCGGTTTTTCAAATAAAAGAGAATGAAAGTGAATTCTACAATGCTGGTTCAATATTGATATAGTATCCATTTTTAATTGATTCTCCGCAGCGTGCAGCGGCAGGAAATCACGTAATGTAACCTACATGCCAAGGTGATGAATTATGCATAATATCTTAGTTAAATATTCAGGGTTTCTGGATGAATAGTTGCTTTTTAAAATGAAATCAATTGATTTTTTTCAAGCTTGAGAGGGTATCTTAATGGTTTGAGTTAAAACTGCGAGCAATGTAAGTTTTTTCTAAAAAGAAAGAATGTAAATAAGTAGGAATTGAAATTTTCACATTTTTACCTCCTGCTTTTTTTCTCAATTTGAACATTTTAAACTTATTTCCATTATATTTAAGACATTTAAATCCATTTCAAAATGTTTTTTAATATTTGAATTAATTTGAAATTGATTAATTAATACAAATGTTTCACTTTGTTGAATGTCATCAAGTGAACAATACATGCAACAATGTTGTTGTAAAAAGGTCTCTGTGCCCAAAGCCAACTTCGAAAAATGTTTTCATATATATATAGATGTTTTCGTATATTTTAAACTTATTTCCATTACATTTCAGACGTTTAAATCCATTTCAAAATGGTTTTCAATATTGTGAATTCATTTGAAATTGATTAATCAATACAAACGTTGCATTTTAAACTTTTTAAAATGTCATCAAGTGATCAATACAGGCAGCAATGTTGTTGTAAATATTTTCCCTGTGCCTAAAGCTAACTTCTAGAAATATTTCCATAGGAAATGGAGCCCTTTGGGACCCTTGTTGCCCACTAGTCATGTGGTAAATTATTGATGGCATTTCATCCATTCTTTTTCTCTTTCCTCTTTTCCTCTTTCAACAAACATACGTTAAATTTAGCGAACAAATTTAGCGAAAATACTGCAAGTTCAGCCTACAGTTGCTCGATCACATGGCCCGGTTCACCCGTGCAAGGTCAAAATGGAATTCGTTCTTGTGCAGTATATAAACACGGTAATGTCAATGATGTATTCAGATCATTGACTAAGCATTCAACAAGAGTTCGAGGGAGATTGTCCTTTACAAATTTGACTACCATGAATAAGATTCAGGTAAGTTAAAAATGAATACATTTTTCTTCCATCGATCATCGACCGTATTGAACAAAAAAAAATTCCGAAACGATGTTATGATTTTAAAGAATGTCATGCATAAAACATCGAGTATCCTCCCAAATATTTTTCGATCAACCAGGAATTTCGATTAAAAAACAAGGCATTTTTAGATAATTTGTATCGATGCGGATAAGGGAAGTTTCACTGCATAGTTAGGATTCTTGACTTCGCTTTCAGCTTTCGATCGTAATTAAACATTTCCCAAAAACTGAACGATAGCAATAAACACCGAATTCTACGAATGTTACGAGAACATCATCGTAGCCGCAATACCCTATAAAAATGTTATCGCACCATACATCATTCAACAAACTCTTCCTAACTACATATGCATAGGCGTACATAAGAGGGTCTACCAGCTGTGCATTCTTTATGGCCGAACTTGCATCGAAGACAGTTTTATAAAATATTTTTAAATAAAAAAGTTTGTTCTATATGCAATTAACGAATTTAACTGTGAATTTAACACTTTTTAAATGTCCCACGCGTTAATTTAGATAAATTAAAATCTTATCGTTTTTACTTGCATGATGTCGCACTTTTTGTTCTCTAGATGGCGCTTGTTTTAATTACAATGATTTTCAATTTAGAATTGAAATTACAATGATTTTTAATTTCTAATTAATGCGTGGAAAATGTAAGCATTCGAAATTCACAATTTCCAAAATTTATTTACCCCGGTTACCCCTAGGTAAAATTGCTTATTGAATACTGTATATTTAATTTCGTATAAATACAGTAAGCCTCGAATAACTGGTAGACCCTTTAGAGGTTGTTTCAGCTTTAGTGATCACATTCTAAAACTAGACTCGATTTTCAGTAAAAAAAGTTTGGCAGATGGTTTGTGCTTAAATAATTTTATTATTTCGTCGTTAATTTGTCTTCTGCTTCATAACCGTTTAATCTCGTTAAAGTCATACTAAGCCTTTCATTCTTAGGCTTAAATTCCATGGAAAATTTTAGGATAAAAATATAACGAATGGAAATAACAGCTCTTCCTGTTGCTGCGGAATTCATTTTCGGCTTGCCAGACAGTTTTAATCCCTAACTAAGTTAAAAATAGACGTATTAATGGAAAACGAAATTCTAAAACGATTAAGAAGACAAGGCTAGGAAGATTAGGAAATGAAATCGAGCGCTGCTAATGAAACTCACGCAAGAAACAAGAAACTCTCGAGTAAAGTGCGTTTTCACTTTCTGGAGATAACCAATGCGTCAAGTACTAGTGCATACTGTATGTACAGTAGCTCCATGGCAACTACGAGCTCGTAGAGCCCCAAACCATTTCCGTTATTTCTGAGTGAAATTTCACAAATAAACTTTGATTTTTTTTCAGTTGTTCACCCTGGTGGCCGTGGTGGCCTTGGTGCAATTGATCCAGGCAAATCCAATGGTTGATCCAGCCGTGACGTCACTTCCCAAAGTGAAACAGCCGGGACCGGATCCAGGAGCCAGACCGGAAACAGGTTCCAAACCCAAATCGGCCGTTGACTCCGTTGCAGATCCATGCGTCGCAGAACCCTGCGGTAAACATTGGGGATGAGGAGGGTACTCAGGATTTATCTAACCTGACAGCGAACGTTCAAGACTAGCTCTACTGAATAATCAGATGGATCATCATATTACCAATGATTTATTTTATTAATCACGTCGTTTAAAAACATCCTGTATAATGTACTTTCCCCTCTCAATAAAAACTTTACTTTCAAAATGTCCAATGTATTGTTATTGTGCAAAACCTTTCGCACGGATTTACACACTCAATTTTTTGAGTGAGTTTATACAGTGCGTTTATGTTAAAAGCGGTTTTTAAACTTAAATGAAGTTTAACTTTTCCAAGAAACATACCTAAATGACGTCATACAAGTTTTCACCTAACTTTTTACGTAAATGCAGGCAGCTCTTTGCAGACAGCGATCGATAAGATTTTCGGAAAACCATCGAAAAGAACGAAAAGCTCTTAAGTCTATACACGCAACATAATCAAATCTTAAAGAAATAAGACGAACTGGTGCATCTCTATTTAAAAAATTGTTGAAACCTTAATAAAATGCATTGTTTTGTTGATCCGGGTTGATACGCACAGTGTAATCAACAGTGAACAAATTCTTTAAAACACAATGGCTTCTACAATAGTTTCTGTACGTTTTGCACTCAAAAAAGACGCCTTTTTTGTTATTAAATCAATGGTTTCAAGGTGAGATTAGTTCGTCGTTTTTCGTGGACAGATTTTACGATGTTTTTATTTGCCGTGTATCTTCGGGCTTTATGGATAAGTAGCGAATGGGAGATGCCTAAAGTGAAACCACATTTCGCTATGGGGCCATTCAAAAAGGACGTCCTCATGTAAGGAGTAGGGGATGGAATAGGTTAAATCACTGACACAATGTGGACAGGGGGACGGAGGAAGGGGGTGAATATGACCAACTCGGACGTCCACTTGATAAAAAAAAGCCAAATAAAATCAGTTTCCAAAGTAAAAGGGAAATTGAGCGCAATAATCGCCTATCTGGGTTATAAATTGCAAAAGTCAGTAAACAGGGTTCCTCCAGTCCTGGAAAAGTCACTGAACTTAAAAGCTCAGGGTCCATTTGAAAATTTTATAATTTTCTCAGTACAAATTTGCAAAATTTTCATTTTTCTCGAGCATAAACATGTCACATTTTCAACCTTTTCCGAGGTCATGTTTACAAAATTTTCCAGTTTTTCCCGAGGACAAATTTGCAAGATTTTCCAACAGATTATAACTAGGACAAATTTGCAAGATTTTCCAACAGATTATAACTAGGACAAATTGGCAAAACTCTTAACCTTTTCAAGAGTACAAAATTTACGTTTTCCGAGTACAAATTTGTAAAACTTTTAAAATTTTCTGAATACAATTTTTTAAGTTTCAGACGTTAAAATAGGGGGCCATAAACAAATGGGGGGCCCTTTCTTCGGACGTCCTAAACTTTAAAAGAAAATGTATCCTGATTGACCGGACACAATGCGGACAGGGGGTAGGGGGAGTCCAATTTTGGGAAAATTTAGAGAACGTCCTTTTTGAATGGCCCCTATAACAATTACGTACAATGTCGCCTACGTTGACACTCGCATATGCAAACACCATACTTGTATATAACCAAATAGTATTTTATTTCCATTTGATTGTTGCATGACATAAGCTAAACATTCATATATTCGTTGCTACTAAAAAACTTGCGAAAGTTGACAGTTTGTTGTTAAAAATGACATTCAAGGAAATCATTTGGGATAAGTGATTGTCTATGCGTGCTTGTGCGTAATCTCATCATTAAAATTAGCTAGCGTGGTTACGGCATTTGAAAAGTCAATACAATGGAATCGCCATTTTATATCATCATAATTTGCGTGTATTAGAAAGCAACCTTGAAACAAGATGACATATGGAGTTAATAAATACATAGGAGCTAAAACCGATCGTTATCTAAATGTGATAATGAAAGCGTTAAATAATTAATTAACGAGTTAAGCCAAAACAAGTTTAATTGGCTTAGTTGCCATGTTATATAGACACTATTTTCTTTTACCAAAAATAAAAACTGTAAATAGGAAATGCAAATATCAAACAATCAATATTAAGCAAATCCATAAACAAACAAAAATTTCACCATGAGATATAGGCTAAAAAACACGTTTAATCATATTTAACGTAATTCTAAAATACGAAAAAAAAATCAAAATTAACCACATTATTTCCATTAAAAACAGGCTTTAGGCTTCAATATGAATAAAACACGGGTAAGTTAAAGTTTAATGTAGGTTTTTCTTATGATGAAATCAATTTTCTAGACGCTGCAATTTCCAAAAATCGATCAATACAAACAGTTTTTTTTTTTTTTTTTTTTTTTTTTTAAAATTACAATTTTTAATTAAAAAAAGT
>JAQGBX010003676.1:0-16806 GCA_034698745.1 Megaphyllum sjaelandicum | reverse complement strand
TCCCAGGTAGGTGACGCTGTCACATCCCCTGGCGTTGGTGTTTAGCCCTCGTGTGCAGAAATAGGCCAACGTTAAAATTCCACAAACTAACCAACCAACCTAGGAAGGCATCCATGATAAATTAGTATACAAGTTTTATTTATGAAAATTGTTGCATCAATCAAATTCTGCAAATGGTGTCTTAAAGGTTAGCATCCTCGTGTTGCATTCGGTAGATCCAGGTTCGATTTCCGGTCAGCTATCCTCGATAGTGATTTTTCATGGTTTCCCACAATTCCTCTAGGCGAATGCTGGGGTAGTTCCTATATAATATTAAATCGGCCATGACCGTCTTCCTATCCCATCCTCCTCGTTAAAATCCCAAATATGGGAAATATAACTAACTTGTGATGTTGGGGTCAATCATGACCAGACTGCTTAGTCTGACTTAAATTTTACAATGACCAACCCCCCTCCCCTCCCATCCCTGCCACATGGTACTATGTACTGACTGCAGGGTAAAGAATTGAAATGAATTGTACCTTCAGGTGGTTATGGGATCATGCATATGCAAAATCCACAAGAAACTTTTTTTACCAGTTTGTGATATGGTAAGGCCCTTTCAATGAAAATAAATCCATGAAATGTATCAAGAATGTCCATACATTTTGTTTTATTAACAAACTTGCACCTGAATATTTTGCCCTGATCTATCAAGAAAGCATAAATTCATGCATATTGAAAAGGTTCAAATTTATTTTTAGTGTCCGAAAAATGTCAAAAATCGGTACAGATAAAATATTCATGAAACAATGAAACTATAGAGGGGTTAAGTATCCTGCATATGTCCGTACAGCAAGCCATGGTGATGCTGAAATTCATATTTCTTTATAAAACAAATGCTCTCCAGATGGGCTCTTATCGAATAGCCCGAGTCGCCAAAGGGGTGAGATTTAACTTGGCTGAGAGAATGATACGTAACTCATCTCCCGTTGTTAGGTTACGGCACGCCTCATTGTGCTACGCCATCTGCAAGAGCAACTTCACTGACCTTCTCCATCTGGCTTTTCTTTTCGATTTTTTATTTACCCCTTACATTGCAGCTTCATTTGCACCTTGACTTTCTGTGAGGTTTTAGGTTTGCTGACAACAAGAAAATTTACAACTTGATAATGATTATTATTTAACATGTTTAATAAATAATGTCATATATAAAATAAATAATCCAAATTATCGTACAACTGACGTGCCAGATCCCTAATTTGACAGTCGAAATAGGACCCTTGCCTTCACGTGTATTATCTCAGTTTGTTTACATTACAAAATAGAAGCTTACAACTGCATTGACTGGTAAAAAGAAAGTTTTGACAAGTTGTCTAGTCAACATCGAATAATTGGAAATGACTTTTTTGCTTTAACTGAAATGTGTCAAATCTTCTTAGTTTGCGCATTCAAGACAACTTTTTTACTGGTAGATGTTTCTTCAAAATCAAAAATATTAAGAAAATTGTTGTTTGTGTATCATCTCATAAATATATTTAGGCTAATGATGCAAATTCCATGGGAAGTTTGTTTGTTTTTGCATTAAAGGGCTTGTTAAAGTTCTAATTAAAAATTTCTTGCCCATTATTAAAATACATTTTTCGGAATATCGAATCCTTGAAGTAACAGCTATAGTCTTTCTTGACATTGCTGTTATGAGTCAAATACAAAATGTATTTTGGTAAAAGGTGAAATTTTTACATAAAAACACCGTAGCTCTGGTTCGAGTGCAAAAGAAGGCAGTGAATCTGAATAAATTATGCTCGCCACCAAACGTGGTTGAATCTATGGTTGCTGTCAAAAGTGGATTCTCAATCCTTGCTAGCTCCTATCACACCTTCTTGAACTTGTCTTTTTTATTTGTGAACCAATAGAGAGTCACATACCGAGCAAACACCCCTTATTGAAACCCGCCTCCATTTAAACTTCCATGGTATCTAGTTTTTGCAACTTACCATCGCCACAATTCTGCCAGCTAATTTTTAAAGAGAGCAACTTCATTTTTGTTTGTTGGAAAATTCATCGGTCATCGAAATGGATTTCGAGCCAAATTGCAGGGATGCTCTATCAGGCTGTATCGCAAACTGCTCGAATGCGAGTCCTTATGAGGAGACCTCTGATGACCCTCAGCTTTTTAGATGCTCCAACTTTAAAACTGGCTATTTAAAATCAAATTGTATTCAAGATTTTAATGTGGAAGAAGATGAGCTGCAGCTTTTTTCCACGAAGCAAAAGTCAGCGAGAAGAATCCCCAGGAAGTTTTCGCGAGCGCGACCTTTAACCGAGGAAGAACTTGATCGAAAACGGGTCACTGCAAATGTCCAAGAGCGACGCCGAATGCAGCGACTGAATACTGCACTGGAGAAGCTGAAACGTGCCATCCCGCAGCATTTGCACATGCAGTATCGACGCCTGTCCAAGATCAAAACACTTAGATTGGCCATTGATTATATCGGATTTCTGGAGGAAAATCTTACACCAAAGTTCGGAAGGCAGTTTTGTGCAAACAGTTCCCAGGTGCAAATTTACGAAGCCAAAGATGTCAACACTTTCAACTCTGAAGTCTGTGACGCGAGTGATGCCATGCTCGAAGATGAGGGATTCCTGGAAAACGAGGATCTTAATCAAACTCTGGTTTCGAATTTTGAATCTTCTGTGAATTGTGCTGAAGTACAGCAGCATAATCAATGTAATCCATATTTTGGTGACGTTGCCCTGCCACAGGATAATTTAGGATTTAACTATTTGGAACACTTTTAGTCGTTGTCTGCGCATGTCCTTCCACCACTATTTATTTATTCTACCAAATATGCTTTTGACATTCATCAGTGTGCCGAAAATAATACTATCGTTTTTATCCCAGGTGGCTTTGTGGATTTTAAAATGGGACGTAATTTGTTGTTTCCTTGAAAATGGTAGACCTAATCAGACACTGGATTTGTGGAATTGTATAATTTGTTGACTCCAGGGTCTTCCAGGACTCAACCAAATTTGTGCCACTTATCCAGATAAGTTTGACTGTAAAGGTGGACATGCTATGAGAACCTTCCAAAAATAGTGAATTTCAACAAGTAAAGTCCAAAGTTTGATTTTATAAAAACACCTCGATGCAGGAGAAATCGGATTTGGCATTACACTGGGACGTTTAGTTGTTTATTTAAAAATTTTAAAATATTATATAATGGCTTTTTTATCCGTCTATTATGTGGCTGCCTTTTCTGGTTTCATTTGAAAGATGAACAAGATGCTTTTCAAATGTTATCAATTAAAGGTCTGTTGACAAGGTGTGTCACATTGTGACCTTAAATTTTGTAATTGAAAAACGACCAGTTTTGTTTCTGGCAATTCCAGGTTGATAAATTAGATTAAATGGAATGTTTAAATTTATGCAGGCAAACAGTCATTGTCGTTTGTTTTTCAATTAAGACCTAACCTGACTGAAAAAGATCTTAAAGATTTCTGGATGCTTTGTAGTGTTTCTTTGGTATAGTCAGTGCAATAAATTGACAATTTTAACAAGGTTTTGCTAAATTATTTTAAAGTTAGAAACGAAACATTTATGCATTTTCAAGAGGTTTCTTTGCCATGGTTCAGATGATGGAAGTTGTGATGGATCTAGCATTTGTGCATTATCTGAAACTAAAAAACTTACATTGCTCAACATAAATGATGGGACACCAGTATAATTTCAGAAATTGGCCAAATAAAAATAATTTTTAAACAAGTTTGTCTAAAATAACATTATAATAACATTTAATTTGTACATGCAATGAGAATTAACTAAACAATTTGCTTAAATTATCTATTTTCTTTGCAAAAATAACGGAAAACAGAAAATGTCTGCAACATACTGTAAGTGATGGGACTCTTAAAAAACTTGAAATATTTCGTAACGTATGTATTGTAATTTTGATGACTAATATTATGTATAATAAGTTATATTTAACCCGTATTTTTAATGAAATTAGCCAATCTTCTTATAGATTGGGATCTAATAAGGAAACCGTCCAATGTTAAATGTAAAGTTTGCTAGGGGTCATCATCAAAAAATGAAGAAAATCCAAGAATTAATGCTTCTGAAATTTCCAAAATAGTCCAAGAATTTGAAAAAATAACTATCCTCAAACGATTCGCCGATTTATTCATAGAAGTGGTTATCATAGTCAAACTCACATGAAAGCAAGTTTAATGTATTGTAAGCATTATTGAATGGCACGTTCTGTCTTGGGACTTTGTGGGAGTTGATTTATGATAACCACTTCTGTGAAGAAATAGGCGAATGGTATGAAGATACCGAGTTATTTCTTCAAATTTATCGATTATTTTGGAAAATTTAGAAACATTAATTCCTGGATTTTTTTTCCTTTTTTGATGATGACCCCAGCTATTTCTTCAGTCTTGGACTATTTTGGAAATTTCAGAAGCATTAATTCTTGTATTTGCCTCCTTTTTTGATGATGACTCATAGTAAACTTTACATTTAACATTGGAACGGTTACTTCATTAGGAAACATTTTAGTCTATAAAAAGATTGGCTAATATAACTAATATTAGCTAATATATTGGCACTAATATTGGCTAATATAATATAATATAATATTAGTCATCAAAATTACAATACATGCTTTACGAAATAGTTCAAGTTTTTTAAGTACCCCATCACTTATGTTGCAGTCTTTTTCAGTTTTTCGTCATTTTTTTTAAATAAAAAAGATAATTTAAGAAAATTGCTTAGTTAATTCTCATTGTATGTTCAAATTAAATGTTATTATAGACAAACATGTTTACAAAATTTTATTTTGCCAATTTCTGAAATTTTACTGGTGTCCCATCAGTTATGTTGAGCACTGTACAATATATTATTATAGTCCAGCTGACAGTTTATTCCTGAAATAGCATAAATTACAATATCTGCACAGCTTGGAATTTTGTCATAAATCATTAATTCTTTTTATTAAATTACCTAAAAACATCCATGTTCATGTACTAGAAATATCGGAAAAAAAATTTAGTAATTGTAACTGTACTTGGATTGAACTGATGTGATGATATTTTTGTGATCATTATTCCATCTCTCTTGATGAAAACAATTATAGTGCCACCTGAATAACCATAATTTAACATGCATTACAGTAACGAATTGGTAGGCACTTGACCCTTTTTGATATCAACAATTTGTTTACAAAATCGGTGCATTTATCTTTCACCTTTGCCATCCACTAAATGGAGAACAATATATACGAGTTCTTATTTAACGGACAAATTATCTGCCAGCTATAAACTATACTTCCTCCGTTTTACCCTTTGATTTAAATGACCTCTTTTGTCTTATACAAATGCATAATGACCTTATTGGGGAGATTGGATTTAGGTGGCTAGTGAGGGTGAAAAAAAAATTGCAGTATCTGACCATTTTGCATACATCTTTTTTTGTAAAATTTAATAGCGATTTTAATACATTCAAATTCATGACTGTAAAACCTTGAATGGAAATGTTTAAAATAGCCAATGAAATTTTCATTTTTTTTTTGTTATCTGTTAGCCAGCTGATATTTTGAAGCCCAAATGCTTTTTTAAAACTTTCACGAATCATGAATCTTCTTAGCAATTATATCTCTGCCAACCAGCGCACCATCTCCATCTGGAAAACAACGAGAAAAATAATTAGAAAAACTAAATGCCGTCAGGACATTTATCTTGTGTGCATGCATGTATGCAAATGAATCTTGGCAACTCGTAAATTATTTGAATCTGTGGGGTCGCGGAAATGTTCACGCAAGATTACCGAAGAAAATGAAACTTAGTCAAAAACTAGGGGTAAAAAATCTCGGCCACCGTTCATGCTAAACGTGATTGTATTACCAACTGTGGGTGGTAAACTTGACAAGCCATTAGCAAATTAGCATTCAAGTTGTTGGTGACCCATGGTCATGTACAGTACTATGTTTGTGTAAGTTGTTCGTCATTCATGTGGTACGCTTGCTTCGAGCTGCTAAAATAGTGTCTGCTGAGGATCCTCTTTTTTGTGGATGCCAAACTTAATACAGCAAAATTGTTTCTGCCAATTTTTTAAAATTGACGTGTACAATTTTAATAATTTAAAAAAAAAATGTATTGCCTCTTATGTTATTTGTTAAAGCCTCTAAAACAAAAACTCAAAGAAACAATGTTTTTGATTTAATAAAAAATCCATGAAACATCGCAGTTAATTATAAATTATTACATTTTATTTGTAAATTTTAAAAAATTTAAAAACAAATCAGTAGATAAAATATTATGGCATTTTAAGTGTATTTTTGGTATTTTATTAGAATTTTGTAGAGCCATTTTGAAAATAGCTGGAAGGTTATATCGACATTTGCAAGTATTGAAGTATCATTGTAAACCGATAGATATAGTGATTGATAAAAATAACCAGCCTGATGCGCAAGAGCAAAATTTTATCAGCAAACCCCTAGAAGTCCCTGAGACCCTTTGAAGAAGGGCCTCAAAAAGTATTTGCAAACCATGACTGGTTTGGAAGTACTTGAAGATGTAAGGAGTCAAGCTGTAAATAAGGGATGAGTGTTACTTAGTAAATTTTTTATTCAAAAATACCTCAGGTTACTTCAATTTGATGAATTTTTTATTGCATTTTTGTTGATCTTTTCACAACTGAAATCTATTGTGTCTAATTACATCTTCAACCTAAAATTTCTATGCAAAATACCTGTATATACAATATCAAATGTAAAATGAAATTCAAATCTTAATGTAGTGTTTTAATGGCAAACAATACAATGCATTAACAATGATAGGAATAAAATTGTCGATGTCAAAAACATTTTTCTAGATGACTTTAATGTTAAAAATAAATACACAAATGCATTGTAAAGATATTGTTTGACCATATCTTCCTTCTTCAGATATCCAATCTTCCTCACTACACAATTACTGATATTGAGATGGCTGGAATCCAGAAATATCTTTTGGTGGAAGTTGTGATGGATCTGGCATTGGTGCATTATCTGAAATTAAAAATGTAGACTAATTAATATTTTAGCCCAGCTGACAATTTAAAATTTTGTATAAATCTTTTATTAAAATTAACTTGGATAAATTTCTTATTATAATAAAAAACCACGCGAGAAATAATAGAAAGAAACATTCTCATGTCACCCTTTATTGTAATATTGAATTACTTACTTGGATTGAACTGCTCGGCAGTAAATCTCGTGATCATTATTCCAACTCCTTCTATCATACCCAGTAGAACACCACCTGAAACATCAGAATAACTAAATTTGAACATGCACCACAATAACACGAAATTATGATTTGGTGCCAAAATGCACTTTTTTCAAATTATCATGATCTGCGAGTCAACTTACCAATAACGGCTCCGCTAACCATTGCACCAATTCCACCTGGAAACCAATAGGAACAAATAATTAGAAAAAAAACTAAAGAAAGATACGGTACCTATTGTTGTACATGCATGCATGCAAATCAATCTGTGAAACTGATAAATTATTTGTATCTGGGATGTTAAACAATAGCCACTAGTAGATCAGCATTCAAAATGTTCATATTCTTTGAATTAATGAAAACTGTTCACTGTTAATATTTGGTAGACTTACTTCGACATGCTAAGATGGCACCAGTTGAGGCACCACTTATTATTGAATTCCAAGGATCCTCTTTTTTGCGAATGGCCACTAATGAACAGTCTATCCCAGAAAATAATCCTCCCCATACTGCAAAATTGCCTATTTTAAATGAAAAATATTTTTTTATTATTAAATAAATGAGATAAATTAAAATTATCCGAGAGGAAAAAGAAATCACAAAGTTGAAATCCTTCCCTATATAAGTTTTTTATTTTATTATTTTTCAAGAGTTAATAACATTTAAAGAAATAAATTACCTCCATATACGGGCGCACGCTGCTTTATAGATATTAAACTTCCTATTAACCGCCTGTTCATACCCTATGTGAAAAAAAGTTGCATGAATATATGCACTGCTTTATTGTTTGCATGGTGTGGAATATGTCTAAAGCAATCATATCAGTAGTAAAACGATGTTTCTCCAAAAATAAGCCCTAGTTGGGTATTTCTATTATAAAGTATTTTTAAATAGCCAGGCAGGCGCCTTTAGAAGAGAGAAAAACGCTCATGAAGTACATGTAAACAGACGAACTCGAGACTAATTGCTGAATGACCAATCAGAGTCGTGTGTAGTAACAGACGTGCTTAAAAGGGGTAGGCCCAAACGCCATGGGATGTGCCAGCATCACCTTCCTGGGAATTTTTCCTATAAAGGGGGACTTCCACCTCTTCAAGATGGATCTTTAACATGCAGATTGCAAATGGGATCTGCACAAGACCTCGGTTTAAACTCATCCGAAAGAGCCGCCACTTAGAGAATTTTGCACATCCTCAAAATTCTCACTGACCTCGACCAGAGAGCGGATCCCACTTGTTAGAATCGAGAGGCAACCTCGTGACCATCGGTGACCAATGTGTGCCTGCAATTCTCGTACATGAGAAAATAAAACATCCCCTGGAAATAAGCCCTAACGCGTTTTTTGTGGTGCAAAATTGAAGACCCAGTCTTATTTGCAGAGAAACATGTTAGGTACAGCGCAACATGCTACTGCACTCTGCACTGCCTGCAATAATCTCTGAAGATTCGTTAATTCTAAACTGACCGTCGGTGCATTGCGAAATCCTTTAATAGCTGCAAACACGCCACCTCCAATTGCACCCATAGCAAAGGCACCGCCACAGTCATCGACAATTCGCCATGGGCTGAAAGAAATATGTAAGTGCATGGCAGTTTTAAAAAGTGGTAATTAAAAGGGGATTTTGCAACGTATATTTTCACACGCATGTGGACAAGCACATGTATGGTAGCTAAATTTAACCTTTTAAGTGTTAAGGTATTTGTCATGACCTGTTAAATTATACATTATATTGGATATAGCCTTTCAAAGAAGAGTCCATGCATGTATGATCTGCATTTCCAAATTGGTTTGAAAAAGAAAAAGTATGTGAAAAGACAAGAAAAAATACAATTATTATAAGGCTTATTATGTCATTATTGCTTATTTTTGCTGCACCCATAACTTCAAGTTTGCACTTGCATTACAGGTAGCAAAGATAGTATAAAAGATTGCATCATATTGTACAGTACTACATGTACATGGATAGCCTTGGGCCTGCTGAGACCACGCGCGTCTCACTCGACGCTCCGCGTCACTGCAGCGACAGTGTAAACCTAGCGTAAACCAAACCATAGTCGGGCTATGTTTTAATAACATTTTTAGTCAATAAACAAAATACAAATTAATTTTACCAGGGTTCACGTGCGTATTCCTCCATGCTTGATCCACTCGCAACACCGGAGCCCCCTATGATCAAGAGACTCATACGGCGCTCTACTTTTATTTCCCGCGAAAATCATGGCCTTGATGTTCTCCAAGTTCGTCCATCTGAAGAACACGTTTTCTGGGTGCTGATACTATTCGAGATAACTTACGTGTTGAGGTTCAAAGAGTATAGAGATTATGGAATTGGACGAAATCGACACTCCCAGAGACTGGCCAAAACATGTACGCGAGTTTTTTGTAAGTATTGTAATTTTACAAATCACTTATACATGTATATACTACATGTACATCCAGGTGATGTATGCTACATGTACATGCAGACTTTAGGAATATTCGGACAGATCGAAGAGTCACATGTGAGCTATTATAGCATAACATATTTAGTGACCCTTTTAAAACAAATTGCGAGGATTAGAGAGTCGATTTTGTACACGTGACTTATGCAACTGCGATTCTCAAAAACTCAAACTCGAGTTCTCACCATACTTGGTATATTTATGGTGCATCGATCTTGCTTTCTTTTGCCTTATGCATCTATATGCACCATTCAGGCAGATTTGGGTCTGTATCGAGTCAGCTGTCTCGACGTTGTTTTTTCGTGGTTTTCCACAAAATAATCATCATCATTATAATCAAGCATGGGCGCGAAGCCCATTGGTGTCCGTGGTAGCTAGACCAGCAATGGCGAAAAAGCTCTATCCGGCAGCAGATATCAATCGTGTGGTCGGTTTTGTAACAGGTAGGGCATTACCACTCGTCTGCCTAGCCCTTCCCATTTACCCGTGGTTGGGACCAGCAACAACAGTGAAATACTTCGTTGCACATGCATAGCTGGGGAAGAACCTAACCTAAACGATGATGAGGACGGAAATTGGTTGTCAAAAATGTGTGACACTTTCATTATTGAAATTACTCATCTTCAAGTGGTCGGGAAGTCAACAGGAATTAATAAAAAAAACTCAACCATAACTAAGCTTTTTCAAGTGCTATAAATACATAGTTGCCAACACATTTATCATATTTAAACACATCAAGCAGGTTTAGAGGGCAAACTGGCTTTATTATTTCAACAACCCTTTTTACTTTCCTATCTCATTCTCACCTCGATCATGTCATAGTTTTCGCCTATATTCTAACCCAAATATTCCTGATAGTTATTTGTAGCTAGCTTGCTACATCCCATAATTGAGCATTTGCATTTGAGTGGGTTAAAAATTGTAGATGAATTGTATATGAATGTGTTATCATACATTGAGTGGCAATAAATGGTGAAAGCAACTAATGTTTGTCTATTTACTTGTAGATTTATTTACTAATAACATTTTATTTTTAATAATTTAGACATTAGAACAGTTGCTGAGATGTGAGATTTGCTTTAATTTTTTTACCAACTGCATGATGACGCCATGCTCTCATAATTGTAAGTTTTATTGTATTGGTTTTTTAATGCATTAATTTGCAATCACACATATTCCTATTTTATCATTTGGTGCAATTCTTCTTTTGCAGTTTGTTCACTTTGCATTCGTAAGCATCTTAGTTACAAGGCCTCATGTCCAATTTGTTTTAAGGTAGATCAACATAAAAATACTAGTCTATAGTTACATTGACATTGTTTTTCATGAAATTCCGATTGAAACCATAAATTGTTATTAAAAGAATATTGTTTATTGGATTTCTTTATCAATTTTAATCCCCCATAATTTGGTTATCATCTTGTTGAACACAGTTCAAAATTACATTTGGTTTATAGGAAACGATTGAACCAGCACTGAAGAGCAACCGTTTAATTGATGAAGTCGTAATAGCCTTTTATAATGCCAGGTTTGGACTCTTTAAATCAATAATATTCTGATACTAATGAAAATTGATATTTAAACACGTCCTTATAGTTGAATTTTATTAGGTCAAAACTCCTTGAAATGTTCCAAGCATCAGTTGACGTTTTGGATCAGAAAGGGAAGCGACCATTTCACAAGATTGTTTCGGTGAGAATTGTGTGAATACAAACAGCAAACGATTATTCAGTCTGATCTGACAGTATTGCAAGATTTGGTAAATTAAAAGTAAAATGAATATTTATTCAAATATACAGAATAACAAGATAAAAGTTGCCGACGATTGTGATAGTGCTGTTAGATGTCCACCGTTGGAAGGTATGCTCGAGCAAGTTTTGTAAAAGTCATCAAATGTGGTTTATTTGTTCATATGCTACTGTGTAAATGTTATTGTTATTTTTTATATTGTTTAAATTTCAGCAAATTCAGCAACGAAATCTGCAGGGCTTTCAAGTAGACCACAATTTCCAAAACGTACATATCTTCCAAAAAGAGTATATCATTTAATGAAAGATAAGGATATCAAATGTTGTCTTAAAGAAGCAGGCTTGAGTACGAAAGGCAAGCGAGAGGTCTGTAAATTTCTTACTGTATTCCTGCTCATTGTACAAAAAATTCACCTTTGATGAACTATTTCAGTAGATTTTCATGTAGATTTTCTGTCCTTAACAGGATCTCGTGAGGCGGTATAAACAGTATGTCATTTTGTACAATGCTGAGTGCGATTCTGAAAATCCACGACCAGGTACATTTTTTTTATCAGCTTTTCAAATCGCTCAATACAATCATGTGACATCTGCCATGTTTTTGAGAATCTTGAAATGCTCATTTTAATGATTTAGTTTCGGATTTGGCAAAATTGGTTGAAGAGGAAGAGACTTTGATGCAAACATTGAACACTCAGTCCAATAAGGTATGTTATCCATCATAAACATTTTACAACCAAGTTATATTTGCTATTATAATTGTATACCCATGTTTAATTTATTGTATTTGAAATAAGCTGAAGTGTAACTTAATATTAATGTTTTTATACTTTTTCTAATAAAAGTAAAATTGTTTTTTCGAATTAGTTACTTATTATAATCTCGTTTATAATCTTTTAAAAAAAATTGTGCTTCACTTTATTAATATGCAAGAAAAACGACCAATCTGCTTTTTTTAATTTGCTAATGGAAGGAAACTACTGCAATCTGTCAAGCAACATCAAATTTAGTCCCATAATCCTATGAATTTATTATCATTAAGAAATTCGGTGAATATGCATAATTAGGGTGGTTAAAAAAGTTAGCTAAAATGATTATACGGATGGTTTTTACTACTAAACCAATCCGGATGCTTGCATTTTCTATGGTTGTAAACTCACTGCTTTTTTGTTCGTTGTTTTATATGAAAGTTTTTGTTAACCTTTATAGTGTTTTTCTACTAATCATCGCAGCAATCCAGATGATATTGAAAAGGAAAGAAAGCAATATGGTATGAATATGTTGAAATAAATTTACATAATCCTATTTGTAAGTGTGATTAATTGTTACTGTCTTGTTTATAGTCCAAAGCCACGCCAAAGAATATGAGAAGCTTATTTCTGAAATGAATCGCAGAAGAATTGGTACGTTCAAATTGTTAAAAACTTAATGTGTCAATTTGATTCACTTTCTGTAAACTTTAAAGTGAGTTTACGTCTTTTGTGATATGTAAAATTTTTGAATCCTGGCTGCTATTCAGAATGGCCACTCATTTCGGTAAACAACTACATCAAAATATAATGAACAATCACTACCTCAATCCTAAAACTACTAACATATATTCAACATTAACCATGCCAGAAGGGGCCGAGTCCCTTTAGCGCATTAATGTCTTCTTCTTGTTAGCATTTTGACTTTGCTGAAAATTCCTATTTTTTTTCTCAATGTAATTTTTTTATAATAATTGCAGTTTACGCTATTCTTTTCTTTTCAATCTGAATTTTAATTTCTAATATTATTAAGAAAGTAATTAAAAACGAAAATGTTTCTAAAAAAACCGATAATATGATACGTTTATTTTCGTGATTATTAAATAATCCTGGAAATCTAAAATTTATTTGACTGTCAGAGGAAAAGTAAACAAAGGGGGTCTTTTGAGGAAAAATGTTCACCAGTAAATTCTGTTTATGTCAGAAGTTCCTTTCTAATCCTCTAGCATTTCAGTTACAGAATTAATAATTCATTCCAGGGCCCACGATGTTAAAAGTTGTCCAATGATAATGCAAATGTGTAACCCATTGTTATATACTTATGATGACCCATTCAACTATGTTAAATTATGAGAATGCAAAATAAAATAATTTCATTTTTTCAATTGTTTAGGCGTAGCAGACACTTCCATTTCACCCTTACCTTCAACATCGGCAAATAGCGAACACAGAACTTACATTGAGATATCGTCAGATTCAGATACATCAGACGGTTTAAGTTGGGATAGTGACATTATTACTGAAGAGATAAATCATACCGAGATACCTGGATTTTCAAATTTGGATGAAACCTTGCTGTTAAATGATCGTTCTTCGTCATCTGAATCAACTCTGAGATTAAGCGAAATTGAGAGTGAATCAGATGAAACGTTTTCCATAGGAGAAAGTTCACCAGCTAGGCCAGGTAGGATTATTATTTTCAAATCATTTGTAAACTAAAACTAAATTAGCGGTGTAGTTACTGTTTCTGCTGTTTTATTCCGCATACATTTTTTTTACGAATTCAGGTATTCACCAGTCTGTAAGTGTTGAAGTTGGGCAGCATGAAAATGTTGAAGCAGTTGGCCAAGGAAACGTCGCAGAGACATCTTTGCTACACACGACAATGGAAGATAGGCCTAGACAGCCTCGGGTAAGTTAAAATGTTTTTAAATGCCGATTTTATCACTATTATTCATGCTTATGAGTTCATGCTTATTTCTGCCTTTGTATCCCATAATCCTAAAAACCATCCAACCTAAAAAGAAATTGTTTTCATGATGCAGTGATTCTGTAGGTAGGTATCCCGCATTTATTTTCATTATAGCAAAGTTTCCACTTTAATTTTAGAAAAGGAAAACTTCAGTGCCGAAAGTTATGACCCCTGACGTGAACACTGATGTAGAGCCGTAAGTATCTTAATATATACCAGAATTATTGTCTTCTCAACATGTTGTTTGACTTCTCAATCAATGAGCAGCAGCACTTGCTGAATTTGTGGAGATCTGATGCGGATCAGTGTGAGCTGTCTCATTATCTTTAATGTCACCAACTTTTTCTGGTCTGTCCCTCATTGACCAGCGTTTGTGTACCTAGTTGACGAAATTTTGACTCTTTGAAGATTACATTAATATAAGTATTTTAATCTATGTAATATTTTTTTGTAATTTCAGTTCTGGTAGAAGAATGTCTTTACGAAGGAAAAATTCACCTCCTCAACACCTGGAAACAAAACAAAGCAGTCATCGAAACAAATAATAAATCCATCATGTAACAAAAATCTTAGTTATGATTGACCCTTTGGCAGGTATGCACAAGCATTTTCTGTTATCCTTACTAGTCATAATTTCATCGGTGCTTTATACTTGAGGCTTAACAGGGCTTACCTTGATTTTCGTAGATATTTTTCAGCTGTATTCCTAGACATGATTTAGGCGCTAGGAATTCAAATTTATTTTTAGTTTACAAGAATAATAAAACCAATTGATTTGGGGCGTTAATTTGTTTTTGCACACCTGTTGCTTGCGATGTGAATCCCACAGAATGAAAATTTAAATAAACATAAGACTACAGTCGCTTTCTTTTATTTTTCCTTTTAAAATTGAAGAAAGAATTGCTTTAATAGCACCAAAAATTAAGGTGACAGTCCCTCTGAAGATAAGGCAGTTTTTGAAATTGATATTTGTTTTTTCTGTGAATTTTAGAACTTGTTTCTGTTCTTTCAATTGTTTATGCACGACATTTATAGAAATGCCTAAATTATATCATATGAAAAGTGTATTTGAAAAATAATATTAACTGAAAATCTTTTATAAAACGCTTTGGTCGTGAATTGGAAAAAATAATCTACTTTTATAATGACAAATTGTGCTTGCCTATTTCATGTTTATTTTTAGCATGTAAATACGATTATCACCCAGTTAGTTTTTTATACATTACTTTTTTAGATAAGACCGTACACGAATTTGTGAGATTACAGAAATGCCAATAATGTTAGCTATCCAAAAGGCCAGAATAAAAGGACTACTGTTGGCAATACACACCGTTACCTAAAGCTTATTTCTAGACTTCTTCCATGTTTCCTAACTAAATAAAACCGTAACGATTATTTGAGCCCAATTTGGGTTTTAAACTGCCTAAAAACTACTATTAGATGTGTAATTTGCCTATACTTGTGTAATGTGACAGCTATAATGCGTTTTGCATAATTGTTAACGATCAACAAACGTTACAAACGTTTTGTATATAATCTGCATGAAGCAGAAATCTGAACTTGCAACATGTGATTTGTTCAACATTCAGCTATTGACATGTGCGTGAAAACCTGATAAAAAGTTGATTTTTTCACAATAAATTGTTTATAAATTTATTTTTGGTTTCTTAGATTATTTGCAATTTTAATTAACTGTAATTTTGTTGGAGGAAATTAGAAAAATAAGCCAGTTTTCGTGTTACTTTGCTAAACATGATCTAGAGTGCATGGGTAAGAACACAGTGAATGCTTACTTTCGACGGGCTTCTTTCAGCTTCTCTCCAGCTTGTTTCCTAGCTTCCCTTGGTGCTCGAATCGACTCCTAGCCTGGACGAAAATGCCTTTGCCCTTCTAGTCCATTTAGTACACCAACCCTGTCCTCTCACCTCCTTGCAAATCATTTCTATAGCTTCAAAGCCCAACCAACCCATCGCTCTCTGTAGCGCCTCTATAGCTGTAAACTTGTTGGCCCCCAGTGCAGCCTGTGCTTTCTGTCACTGTACGCGTTCCAGCTGCCGATTGGTACTATAGCACAGAACATCATGGCCTAAGTAAGAGCAGGCACCCCCACCCCTTTCCAAACTCCTCTGATTATTTATGACCACAACTGTGTTCTCCATCTGCGCCCTCATTTAAAAAGCATGCTGCATTCTTATCCAGCTTTGTGGCGCTAGTGTACGCCGAGTGGCAAGCGCCTGCAATAAGCATTCACTGCGTTTTTCCTAAAATTTCTGACAAATTTTGAAACATGATCAATGAGATACAAAGATCTGACTATCGTGCATGTAGTGGAGTAAAAGTTCACATACATCTGTGGTCGGGGTAATTAAAAATTATCATGTTTATTAAAAAAAATTGGTAAGACTCAAAATCGACAGTGCAGATTCAAATTCACTTTATGCTCACATTTTTGCAACACATTTTATTACTTGAGGCTGCGTTCTCGTTGAACTTGTTTTCCAGTCGCTTGCCACTGGAAAACCAACTACAAGCTGAGGCATAAGTCTTTAAAGTCTTGTTGCGCCTCCTGTCTGCAATAGTGCCGATTTAACAGACTTATGCCTCACCTTGTAGTTGGTTTTCCAGTGGCAAGCGACTGGAAAACAAG
>JAQGBX010003675.1:0-16808 GCA_034698745.1 Megaphyllum sjaelandicum | reverse complement strand
GGGGGGAAGGGAGGAACTGCTCCGTTGAAGTTGTTGGCACCAGGCTCCTCGAAGGCCAATCCAAAGTTGGATGCTCAAATGATTGGGAGAATTCCAACTATAGGCAGATTTGTCGTCGCATTTGCAGCTGAGAGTAGCATTTAAGAGACCCCTCATAGTTTTGCAAATTGTCTGAGCCAGCAGTTCAATTGTTCCATACGCCTGGAGAATATTGCTGATTTAAATAAGACTCAGAGTCAGCTGGAGGTATCCAAAGTGCCTGAAAATTCTCGTTTTGAAAGTTTAGAAGAGAGTTACCAAATGCAAAAAAAAAATGAATTTGGATGGAAGTAATGGCTGCAATGCCATTTACCTCACGCCTGGCTTTAAAAAAGAATTTTCGGCCTATTGCTCATATTCTTCATTGCTTAGTCAAAAACTGTTTACTCACTTGCATCAAACATTTGTACGAAAACCTCTTTAATTATACAAAACTAATTTGTCGTTATGTTTGGATTATGTTAGATTACGGAATACCAATATATACTTGTATGTCCGTGAAAATGCTACCCTCCTTGCAATGTAGCTAGTTTTAGCCATATTGATACCTGAAAACACCCTTTTTACCAGCCTTGGTCACTTTTGTCTACAGTTATCTAGCCATTTTCCATTCCTCTTTGTGTCTCAAACTTTTCATTTTCAGATGTTGGCACCTTCAAGACACAAGAATGACAATTTTCAGGGTGGTTTATAAGAGGTATTAATAAGCGTTGTTAATTGGGACATACATGTAGCATATTCAGCAAGTGTCTTCCTAGAGCTCCACATCTTGCACAGCTCTTCATCTCTTTCTCTTTCGCCTTTTTCCCCCCCTTTTTCACTGCCTTTTTCTCTGCTTTTGGAACGTGTTCTCTTCATTGCTCACATTACAATTTTTTTTTCTTCACGCATTTGCATTAATTGTTTCTGGCAGCTTGAATGCATAGGGTAGTATGTATCTTCTTCACTTTTTTTCTTCAAACGCATTTTCGTGTCGTCCTGTCGGTTAAGCTACGCGTTAATCTTTCGGTGTTGGCCCGCTGATTTTAATTTTTAATTTGGCCGTCCATCGGCTATCGATTTGTGAGTGTGACCCACCCATTCCCGAGCCCAGTTATTAATATTGCGGGTTTTTATTTTTTTTCTTCTGTGCTTTTCTCATGCAGGCATATTATTTCTACATGCTTGTGCTACATTCATCAGGTAATTTCATCTCCTTGAATTTTAATTTATAATCTTTTGATTCCTGCAAGCGTGTGCTTTTTGTGCCCCCATCCTCCCCGCCCACTTCCTACCCTTTCCATCTGCTCCTTAACCACCTTTTTCCCGTAATTGTCTTCTGAGTTCCTTGCAGAAAGGTAAGCTAAATGGCTGCTTTAAAAAGTGTGGACCATTTCGAAGATGCCAGAGAGCAGGTCCATGTCGGCAAAAACTGGTTTCTTCGCAATAATCGTTTATGGTTTCAAAATTCTAGTTCTAGAAAGTGAAATATTTGCAAAATCTTTTCTAATTTTTAGATACTTTTCAATCTTAAGTTTTAACTTTTTTTTAAAACAATAAAGTAGTGCGAAGAATTGTTAATTGAAAGCTCTGTGATGCAAAATTGATGTAGTGTTATAGCGTATTACATACTGGGTCTTTAATTTGATTAGATAAAAGAGAAAGTAGTGAGTATATGAAAATAATCAAAATTCATTTGTCTGAGCTCTACAAAATAGCTAAGATGGACAGACCTACTTTATTTTATTTACGCTTGCTCATAACGCTTTCGAAATGGTCTGAAGTCTCTTTTTGTGCTCTGTGCATGCAGTTACCTACCTCTTTGTTGGCCAGTGATCTTATTTTAAGTCTCGCGTTCTTGTCGTTGCAGCGACCACCATGTCTGTATTTTCGGGGCAATGCGATGTCTCCTCAGACACACCATAGAGTATCCATCCCTTCACTCATCAATTCTTTTCGTCGCAACATTTATTCTTTCCCGGTGCGGCAAAGAGCCAGCCCGTTGCAGATGCTGCCGCTTTCGATGTGTGGTGTTGAGAGAGAAAGTCATACTGTGCCGCGTTACTTCCCGATGACAGCGGCTGCCATCTTAGAAATGGTCCCGGGACAGGCTTCCCGGCCGCCTTTGAGCAGCGTTGAACTCACAATGGCAGCGCCGCCCTCGTGTTCAGGGAATGAGGAGGCTAGCAGAGGTGATGCTTGGACCGTGGCTCTACTCCTGCCTTAAAGGCTCGCCGCAAGCGGCAAGAGCCGCACGACCAAGAAGGTTCGCGCCGAGGAGGAAAGTGTAAGACTTACGACGACGTTATACTGCCAGAACAGAGTTTCAATTTCCTCTGTAGATGTGTCGTCTTTACCCGACATGCTACGCGTTGCATCACAGTCAGCGTGTGGAGGCGCCATGGCGCGAAGCGGAACTTTACCGAATGGGAAAACGCTAAATGTTGCACGGCCTAGCTTCGAAAAGACAGGAACAGACCATGAGGAATGTAGATCTGTTGGAGACGCTCCTTATGGCAGCAACTTTTGCATTTTTATTCGGTGTCCGGTATCGGTCATCCAGGGATATAATTGAAGGAGGACAAGATGATTTGAAAAAAAAGGAAGAAAACAGAAGAAAACAGGAGAGAAGATTTGACCACAATGATTACTTTATTACTATAATATTACGTTTTTATTATATTATTAACATCTCATAATGTAGCAAGCCAGCGTACAGCTCCACCTAGATGCATGAACACAGCGACAACATTTAACTAACGTGCCTTCTCTGTTCCTTATCCCTCATCCCAGGCCCTTCTCAATTCAGTTCTTCCTAAGTCGACCCGCTCATTCGGCACAACGCCGACTAACAGCACGCATTTACATCACTGCTTTTCTCCCCATCCTGCTAAAGATGCCAGAAGATGTTCAGCACCCTTCGCCATTTGCCCACCATCCTTGTCGAACATGCCAGATTGGGCATTGTTATGCCTGGGGTCATCGTAATTCGTAAAATGAGCTTCCCTTGTCTATCCTCGCCGTCCGAAAAGCAATTTTTCCATGTCAAAATTTGTGGAATTTTCCAAAAGTCCCCCCTCCAAAAAAACTTACGCAAAATTAGTCTTGGAATCGTTCAAAAGGCATTTTTATTGAAGCTCAGGTAAACGTTTGATATTTTAGAAATTGCTATTGGTACCTAATTTGAGGAGAATCTTATTGCAAAGGCGCGGGAACCTCGTCAGCCATGGCAAAGCAGCCACAGGATGTTATGTCATTTGTAAATACTTAGTTGTAAAAGTGAAAATTCGTGCATTTGTGTGGCCTAGATGTGTTGCGTTATATCTTGGTTTTACCTACGTGCGTGCCGCATTCCCTGCTCTTGTTCTTCCTGAATTTTACCTTCTTGAGCCATCTCCCAAGCTATCACGGTAAAATTGTACTGTTCAATTTTCCACTTCCCTTTTTCTATTGAGCACTTATCTGAAGTAGAATATGTCTCTTTTCTCGTGATGAGTAAGTTTCAGAAATATCCAACGCTGAATCAAAATCTTTGATCCGCAAAACTTTGCATTACTTTCTATTTCAAATCTTCATTCTCAAATGTGGGACGACAATTTTAAGCGAAAATTTAGAAAATGGGTAATGTTAATGGTCTTAGATCAGATCCTAAAACAAAAAAGTAATTATTAGCGGTGATCTTTTTCGGCCAAAATTTGTTTGCAAAGTTGAAACCTGATAACCATGTTAAGATTTAATGACAAGTTGCAGGATGAATTTGTTTGCAATCTGCAAATGCTCGAGGATTCTGTAGTTTGATGGCAGTTTCGTAGCTAGGTGCCTAAGTTGCGACAGTGGAGACATTGTCAACATTTTTAAATGTTGTCATTGTCTGATGGGCAGGTCGAGCTTGTGCATTTCTCATAATTCGGTCACGGATGCGTTATTTTGTCCTCGTTGCAGAAGCAGCCGTTAGTAATTGCGATGATGGCATGGTTGCATCACTTAAACGGATCAAACCAGCATTGACTCAGCAACTGAAAAAATGGGGAACAAGGCTGCGTTTCAGCACGAATCGAGCGCTTTTGAAAGTCCTAGCGTGAAACTTGAAGCTTGGCTTTTTTTCCCCGCCTGGCTGGGTATGGGTCAAGGTTGCTTATTTACCAGGATGATGGCTAATTATGATGAATGCAGCAGTGGTAGTTTGCAGGGAAAAAAAGAAAATCTTGCCAAGGTCTAGCTCTTTATCTTTCATGACAAACCGGAAATCACTTTTTTTCATTCTGAAGTTGAATTCAAATTGAGAAATTGGAAGCGACCAGAAATCGATTTGCACTGTCACTTATTGATTGATAATGAGCTCTTGTTTCCCAAAACTGGCGAGGATTTTATGAACTGTCCTTCCAAGACCAATTTCGTTTTGAAGATTCATTTACTGACCAAACCCCAGGTTCAAGCTCCTGATTTGATCTCATAGATTCTGGCAAGCCGATAGATTTCAGCGTTTCTGAGGGGCTGGGGATTTAAAACAGGTATATTTCTTTTTCTTTTTGAGTTTATTTCACATCTTTCGATGGGAGATCTAGGTCTTATTCTGCTTTCTGTCCTCATTTCACCCACTAATCCAAATTCTTTTTTTTAATAATTCGACAATTAGTCAAACCATTTCACAAGTAGGTTAAAATTTGCTTTTCTTGATAGACAATCTCTCATCGATAGCCTGGATAATGAGTTTGACAGGCATGAAAAAACAAATTCATAATTTTGAGATGAGTCAGCTGAGGGCCGTTCGATTTCATGGTGATTTCTAAGCCGTCCTGCTTAATGTTTCTGCTAATATCCGATAATTCGAAAATTCATTTTTATCAATTTGAGTTGGATATTTTTAACTTTAACTCGTACGAGCCCCTTAAAAGTTATTTCACGCCAATGTAACACATAGATTTGCGCCGAGGAGATGCATGGTAGCGTTTTTTTTTATCTAAGTTTGAGGTTATTACTTTAAAAAATGTGAGTGGTCATGTATTAACTGACCGCTTGGACAAGCCCAGAAGGATGACCAAACCTCATTTTCTTGCTTATTTTATATTTAACTTCTTATTGAAAATCTCAAACTGAAAGTAATTCGACTACATTAATGCTTATGAAATTGACAAATTAGAACATTTCATTTCTCATAATTCACATTCTAAAAAACAGAACTTTTTGAACATGCCTGTAATAATGTAATTGCCAGAAATATGGCAAAAAATTGCCTGGTGTGTGACGGCCTTTAAGTTGGGTTGCAAACATCTTAATGCTAAAGTACAGTAAAATTAAATTCATCGCTACTTAAGCCATTTCTGTTGCTGTTTTGAGTTATTTCCTGGTGTGAACTAGCTCGAAAGCAGTCCTTAAACTTTGTCCGCAAGGTTGTTTTCTGAAAGACACGTACTTGTGAGAAGCTAATCTCTGCTAGCTTTATTTACGAGCGCTGAAAATATACATCGAGCGGATCACAAAATTAATAAAAAAAAACTTAGTGGAATTGATTTTTCCCGTTTCTATTTCAACCAGATTTTTACTTCCGTCCGCTGATGACGCTGCATCGTTGTATACGACTAGTGTCATTTCTCTGCTGAAATTGAAAATCCACTGACCGACCTAAAAATAAACTATATTTGGAAGTTAATTGTTCTGCAACTCGATTTCCAGTTGATGATGGCTCAGAAGACTAAAATTTGTAATTCAGAAAACGTCAAATGTGTATCATTCATTGCTAAATAGATACTCATACAATTAATTCCTTCCTTCCTTCCTTACTTCCTCTCGTGTCACGACTAGGGTAGGATTATGATATGGCGTGAGGCTCTTATTCGATGCATAAAAAAGGTATTGTGGTGGCCAAATGCTTCTCGCGTCACAGTGCAAAATGACCAGTGGTCAACTGGTCGCGCAATTTGTCCCCCACTGACTAGTTCTCGTCCCCGTTCTTGTCGTTGCATCCGCGGTACGACAGGGAAAAATTACATGGTTTGTAAAATAATTAAGTTTGATATGAAGTGTAAACCCTTGTGCCGCTTCTTATACCAAGTGGACTGTACGTAAAGTAGGGGGATAAAAGGCCAGAAAACTAAAATTATTGGCGATTGCGATGATACCGGGCAATTCTTTGTTGTGTTCGTGTGTGGGTAATGCACTTGCATCGCAAAAAATCAAAATTATTGTTAATATTATTATTATTATTATTATTATTCTCATTTAACTCTTATCGTGCTTGCATTTAAATTTGAAATGTATTTTTTTTTGTTTATTATCTTCTTCTCTTATCATTTATACACTGTTTACCTTCTTGCACCAACCTTATCAGCTTTTGTTTTATCCTGTTGAGAGAGGCCAAAGTTTGTGCCTGCATTGGTGAAATTTCAAACGTTGTAATTCTATTTAATACTTAGAGCCAAATACTGAATTGATTTTTTTTTCAAAATTGTACTTTTGTGCAAAATTTTAACATTGCCGGTGTCAGCTTTGGGCTCTCGTCACCCCTTCGCTTAATCGTGTTCCCCGTTCTTTGATTTCCGGTTATTGCGTTAAATGATCTTCGATTTTAATTTCGTTCTTGCCTTGCCTATAACATGTTGTTCTTCGACCCCCATAAACCGCATACGGGCATTGTTATGTAAGTAGCATATATATATATAAAATATATATATTTGTGTTAAAAGTAGGATCATCCGACCGGCGTTGAGAAATCTCCGGCGATTTTTTTTTAATATTGGCAGACTGCATTTAGACAAACAAAACCCGTGTTTATGCTTCGCGATCGAGAAATGCGTTCGTTTTTTTTTATTATTTTAAAAAAGCACGAGAAAACGAACGTTTATATATTTCCCTCCCTGAACTGCAACTAGTAGTACTATTGTTATTTTCAATTTTTGTGTCGCGAAATATGCCTCACTTTCGGTAACTAATCGTGACACTTAGCGGCCGAGGAAACCGGCTAGGCTTTGGAGAGGAGACATTCGCGTTTCTATTTAAATCTGTTTTGCCATTTAATGTTGACTTGGATTTCTTGCAGGTGGCGCCAACACTCGCCTCACATCGCCATCCGCGGTTATTGTTCAGATCGCAGGGTTTGGCCACCCAGCTTCTCCAAAACTGCATGTCATGAGTATCAGGAATGTTTTTTGTCAACTGACGACATTTTTGGAATGAAGTGCAGAAAGCTCATTGGATTCTTGATTAACAAAGATGACGTCAGTTGACATGTCCTTGATCAACGATTTTGAATGTCGAAGACCTTCATTCTGTACTCGTCGAAGGGCATATGACGATGTGATGCGCAATGACGCCACCTCCCATCTCTCTGCGGCCTATTGCAGCCTTACTTTTTGATTTACTTGATGCCACCAAAGGCTATGAGTGCATTTCGTTTCGATGGCATGCTTGCTCCAGACACGGGGAACCTTGCTGCCCCCTTACCACATTTCAATTGGCTTCCAAAGAGTAGCTATAAGTTAACAATGTTTGGATAACGACTGAGTTGGTAAATTTACCCGAGTGAAGAGTTGGAACATTTCCCGACGTTCGAGCAATATTTTGGTGACGTAACGCGAAACACATTCCACAAGCTTTTGCATTTGAGGCAGTGCTGTCTTGCCGACTTTTGAAATTGTGTCCCCCCAAGGAACTAGAGAAGTAGAGTCATATGACTGCCATGATTTCACGAACATTGAACATTCAACATTCCATCTCTTGGTTTTCGGTAGACCTAGTTTTAAGAGTTAGCGCTGTTCTTGTTGGCAATAAATAAATAATACGAACGTTACTCAAACCCGCCTAATTTGCATTCGTTTTGTCCCTTGCATGTAGGAAAGTCATGAGCGAGTCAGGAAAATTGCTAAGGGTTGCGAAGTTCGGCTTCCCCGATGACGATAGACTGAGGGGACTTCATTTGCTGTGCTCCCGTGCTCGCAGAAACCATCTCCGAAACAGGAATAGAATTTCCAGAAGTTTAATTTGGAATCCAAGTTTATGGCCACCAAGAGCACGGACGTAGCACAGGTGAGAAAAGCCTGCTTTGCGCTGAAACCCATCGAGATAATTTTCTTTTTTCTTGTGGGTATTTTCTAGGAGAGCTAGGTTTTAGACCCCATTCCCAGAAACGGTAAAGAGAGAAGATAACACTTAAAAGCAAGGTTCCCGGTGTGCTTGCCTGTAGGTATATCGCTGCATTGCACGTTCAGAACAGAAAATGACAATGCGAAGGCGTGTGCTACGAAGGGACGAGCGAGGAGGGATGGGCTATTGACGTGCCTAAGGACTGGTCAGCTTAATGGACCTCACATCCGTGCCTAACCAGTCCTTTCTTCACGTGCACTCCATCTTGGTTGTTCCGTTCTTTTCTCCGTAAGACATGCCTTCCATGAATCGCACATGTAGGGTACAGCTGTAAGCAAGCATCCCAGCCACATCTCCATGCCTATCACGGTGATTCACTTGGGATCATTTTGGACCAGTTGGTGAAATGAGGCTAGGAGGTCTCCCTAGTGTGCGGGACAGTGCGGCATTGACCATTACGGGCTTGGAAGTAATGTCTTCAGCAGGGCCACATGCCTTTTTTGACCATTTGGTCGCACTGGACAAGCACTTTCCGAGCCAGTGCAATTGTTGGTAGAATAGAAAATCATCAAGTAAAACTTGCCCAACATGAATTTGACCATGCAGATGTGGCTGGCATCGTCTTCGATTTGCACAATACTACTTTCACTGCCCCGATTTATCTAACCTAAAGGTTTTCTTGTTGTCACTTTTGTTTCGCCTCCTGTAAACGCTCGTTGCTTATCGTTTTCTTTCGCTATTCAATCCCAACTTCGTCTTAAATTCCCCAAGCCGCTCCATTTTGTTTTGCGTTGACTTTTTCTCTTTTTTTTTGTAAATTCGTTCGGTGCATTTTGGGTGAAAGACCAGATACGCCGAAGTCCTATCGCTTTTGTCTTCTGTTTTATGAAGAACATATTTACCTGAAAAAAACTATTTAGGAATAATTATTTTAATGAGAGTTTATTCTTTGTTAATATAAAATGATCATTTTACTACAATTTAAACGACAAAAAAATTACTACTAGTAGCGTTAGATTTTTTTAATACTATTTGCAATGTTGGCATTCATTGTGTTGTTATGTTTTATCCTTCTTCTCTGTAAACCCCGTATTCTTCTTGCTCATTCGACCATCCTGCCGTTTATTCTCCCATCTCATGTAAATCGCTCACGAATTCTCCGGCCATTCGGACAGTGGTCAGATGCGACCAACAGAAGGGATAAAACAGCATGGCCGCTTTCGTCATGAATTTGTGGTTGATAAAATGTGGAAAATAGTTATGCTACTTTCTGAAAATGAAGAGCCAATGTTGAAGTTTACACCAAAAAGAGTTACTTTTTTTTGGCATATATTAATTTTTTTAAGAGTTGTTTTGGTCATGCATTATAATGTAAATTTCTAAATTCAATGCCGTGCTAAAATATATTCCTGAACTCGTAACCAGTCTGGAATTGTACGGCATTTCACTGACTGAAAACCTAATGCCCATAAAGTAAATATGCTTAGTGAGCCGCATTATAATTTCAACTTAAGCCTCGAATTGTCTGATTCGTCGTCTGCTCTCGTGTCGGCCATGTTGGAATGCCAAGTTGTTTTATCCTTGTTGTTGAGCACGCCATCTCGACCCTCGCTTCAACGGCCAGTTTCTTGCATTTCTTTCGTTTTACATTACGTTTGTTATATAACTTTGGTTTTTCCTCCAGTAGCCTTTTTTTTTGCATATGCATACTTTTATTTTTGTAGTTTCGTTTCATCTCGGGTTTCCTAGTATTTACCTAATTCAGCGGTGAACTTAATTTTTCGACGCGGATGATTTGTACATTATTAGTTATAACTTGCCTCGGACTGCTTTCGTGTGACTCGCTCGTTCTTCGTTTTTTTCATGTTTTTGTTTCTTTTTTTCCGTTTGCCAAAACCTCGGTTACATTTTTCTGTCGTGAGGGGCGCTACCGGCTGCTCCAACGAGGGCCACCTTTAGCAGGATCCTCTTCTTCCTACTTCTCTAACCTTCCCTGTCCACCAATCATTGTCTATATATATATGAAACAAAAACCAAGGTTATTATTAAAAAATGATATAAAAAAGTTTATTTTTCAGGGAGACAACAGTCAATGTAAAGTAATTTTACTTATAATATTCTTTCTATCGAAGGTTCTCTGCGAAGCAAAAAATTACACTATTCTATCATTGCTCGCCATCAGTTGTTTGTTGGACTATACTATCTGTTAAATTAAAATGAAAAATACTGACTCTTTTAAATATGGCTATGAGAAGGCAAAATGCTGGACCGAAATTTTTTGCACTTGTGTAGAAGTTTCCGAAGCTGTCCTTTAAGATTTTGGGTCTTTTGCTTTGCTCGCAATTCGGATGTCGAAAGTACGAGCGGTTGCCTCAGAACGATTGTTTGCGAAAGTGCTGGCAGTTTTTTAACGCTTCAACGTAAATTTGAACTTGTGAGAGATTCTTATAGGTTTCTCTGCTCATCTGCATCATTTTTATCAAGAACATATTGAGATTGCAGCACATTAATTGTGGAATTGTCAATAGTTGATACATACAACATAAATGGACGACGAGGTTTTTTTTCTTAAAAAATCCCTTATATTTTAATGTAATGAAATTACGTTATATTCTGCTAAAAGTTGAAAATTTTCATGCATCTGAGAGTTGCTTTAAAAGTCTATTTTCCGTGAAAATACATTTCTGAATTCTTATAGTGTAGTCGATATGCAATAGCACTGTCATTTTCAATTATGTAAAATGACCTAAAAATTAGGAAATTTCGCGAAATTATGTTTGTAATGTTAGCACTCTTGAGCTACATGGCATTCGCAAATGCTGTTTGAGGAAGCGGCTCGCGCGTCGGCACTGGAGAAAATTGTTAAAACTCGACAAATTAATTCTTGTAAAATTCTCCCTCAGTGCTGCTTTTTTTAGTACATTACACACCCAGCTCCGATCGCCCATGCTTTGATTCTGCGAATTTTAATTTGATTTCCAAAAAACAAAGTGAGCCGGGAGGATTTTCACGGATTGTTGTCGTCACCGATGTATTCCTAACTGTATACTATAACCATAACTTTCATGTAAATACTGTTTCATTTGTATCTAGAACAGAGTCATCACATCTACCCCACCCAACTTAACTCTTACCCAATTTCCCTTCACCTCCCCAAATTACGACATAATTCGATCCCCTTTGACCTTTTCACCATGTGCATATGTTAAGTACAATGATTGTTGACTTCTGTAAACAAACTGCAGAAAGGCTACTAGTTATTTCTGGAATGGGTCAAAAGATATCTGCTTTTAAAAAGAATGGATAGAAATAAATAACACTTATTTGGTGGGAATTGGAAAAGGATTTTGTCTCGTTTTACTTTTCGCTTCCTTTTTTTTATACAACGTTTTTTTCCCCCGAGTTGACAGCTCATCACGATGGACAATGGCTTAGTTTAGTGGATAATCACCGCGCCATGGCCTGAATAATTGTGGATTGAATAATGGATTTCGGTACGTATTGAAGCAAGATTGGTAGCTGATTGAACCAAATTCATTCTTGCTATTAAAATAAAGCTATATGTGCAGTGCATATGTAAACACTGTACTTATCATACACCATGATTTGAACAAAGTTTGGGATCCCACTATATCAGCATTTCTAGAAATGTATTGACACTTATCAGTAAAGACTCAATTTAGAAAAAATGCAACGGATTAAACCCCCATCCTTAAATTTATCTAACTTTTCAATTCAGAATATTACTATATTAGTTAAAAATTAAAATAACGACAAACTAAGATGACGGCCTCATTCATAAATTCATTAATTTAGGTAATTAATTGTTGATGAATGAAAAGGAGGTAACAGATGGCGCCACTAATCTTGAACCGTAAATACGTCACGTGCGTGGTATGACGTGCAGATGACGTTTATACGGCATTAAAACAATAGTATTTTTCTAACATAAGAATAGGAGTTGATTTTAGGAATTTAATGACGAAGTATTATGAAATACTATGAGTTAAATACTGTGTTACGTGGGATTTTGGGAATTTTCTATTTCAGTCAGGGGCAAAGCATAAATGTTGGCGTCAATGATAATTATTTGACATATATACCGGTATAGTCTCTTTTGATCTTTTCGTCAAAGCGCCTTAATCTTTCGTTTTAATTTAGCTTTGAGAAGTGTTTTCAGGGGCTTCAAAATATGCACATGTAACACACAAGATAGTTACTGTACTTTTTTTTCAAGTAGAAATGTACGTGTAAATTTATTCAATCAGATTATATACTGTAGTTGTGAGATTTCAGTAGAAAACGTCTTTTACAAGTTATGGCTAGGCTAGGTCAGTTATACTTTAAAATTATTTCGGTTTTTAACAGTGTGCGGCACGCGGAATATTGTGGATGTTGTCAGAAAGTAAATTTCAGCGACGAGTTTTGCGGACTAGATCACTCTTTCTTTGTGGCTCTTCAAGAATCGGCATTAGCATGGAAGAAAGTAAGTTAACTCTTCCGTTTATAAATATTACTGTACAAATAACATGTGGATCGTTCAAGGTTATTAATTAATTCAGACGAGAAATTAGAACTTACACACAAGGTTATCGCAAAGTATGATGGTACATTCCTTTTTCACACGTGACTTCACGAATGCTCCATAACCGCAAAGCACAGTGCGCAAAGGTGCTGATCCACGAATGTATCTAAACACAAAACTCATTTAAGTTTTACATAAACGTCTAAACACATACTGAACAGTGCGTGCAGTAGCCTGTATACTTAACTATTTAATGATGAAACAAATTGAGTTGAAAAGTATGTGTATATACAGTATATATTGTATGTATATGTCCCTGAATCCCTGATAATGCCATTATGAATAGGTGTGAATATTTGCACTGGTTGCGTCATTTTGACAGTCTTACAAGTTTCGGATTCTGGTTGTCTACTTTTACTTAAATTACTTGTTATGAAAACATATTTCTGAATACTTGCATATACTGTGATATACAGAAGGGTTGGGTGTGACTCATGTCTAAATACGAAATTCGTTTAGTTCATATGCGCTTCATGCCCAATTCCATCAAGGCATTTTTGTACAATTTTTTTGCATAAAACGTATAGGCCTATAAGTTTGTTTACGTTGAACTCCCAGAAGGCAAGTTAGTCACCATCGCAGCAATAGAAGTGGACAGTTTGTGTTTGTTTGATGTCACTTAAATTTCTTGACTGAATTCTAAATTTAAAAGGATGCCATGCAATTTTTTTTGCCACGGAACAAACTATAGAGAGTGACTGCAATTTCGTTGAACTAACATAAACACAGAAGAATTGAATTTAGTTAAAGTAAAAACTCGATTTTATGATCTTCTGTTATATGACGAGGCTCCTGCCGACCACACCGTGCGTTTTTTGGCTGGCGCAGACCTCAACCTTAGTAAAAAATAATTAAATACATGTAGGTACTTCGTTTGAGACCTGCTCGATCTGATCGTAGCAGTAGTCCAGCTGTTTCAACTAATAAAATACATTGTAAGGTACAGTATTTGGCTTTGAAAAAAAATAAAGATGGTGAAACAGGAGAAGATTCATGATTTTTTCAAACCTGCCCAACAAAAGTGATATACATGAACATGTACTGTGATAAAATACTTAGAAAACTTAATTGACTTGTTTCCTATTTTTTAAAAATTGGTTTTCTTTTGTTTTTAATGTCAAACTCGATTCTCTGAACTTTTCGATTTTATGAAACACCTCTGGCACCAATTAGGTCATAAAATCGAGTTTTTACTGTACATGTATTTATTTGATCCTTCTTGAATCTATATTAACAGCTGAAATTTTTAGGCTGGTGATCAGGTGAATTACTGGTAATTTATAAAAAAAAATGTATCTTTAAATTTTTAGCCAGTACAGAAATGTTTCTTTTATGACAAGACTACCATTGTGTTCAAAGGTCACATTATACACGAAGAAATTAGCAGCTATTGTGGTGACTCCCGGTCTCAGGGGCTTGATAGGTACCAGAGCATAGACTTTTTGTGCGTGGACAGCATTTTGTTCAAGGCATAGGGCAAGGGATCCGTTAAGAAAAAGTCATGGAAAAGCACGTCGTGGCTGTTGATGCGTTTGCTGGGATCCAGTACCAGCAACTGCTCCAGCAAGTCCAAGGCGTGGTGGCACTCGATGAAATCTCGGAGTCGCTCTTGCACCATGCGTTTACACCCCTTGGGCATCTCCAACATGTTGCAGAGCTCGAGATTCTCGACGTCTGGCAAGGATTCGGGAGTTATAGAGCCACACAATTGGCTTATCAAAGTCAATTGATGCTGCTCCGTGTCGCCTTCCATGAGGGGCCATCTGGTCCACATCTCAGCCATGATGCAGCCAGCACTCCACATGTCCACTGAAGGGCCATAGTTGCGCATGGCCAAGAGAACTTCGGGTGGTCGATACCACATCGAGACCACCTCCAGACTGTAACAGTTCGTCTGCTCGTTCTCGGTGGTTCTGATGGTGCAGGCCAAGCCGAAGTCAGCCAGCTTGATGACGCCTTCCTTGGTAACCAGAATGTTTTCAGGCTTCATGTCCCGGTGCATGACCTTGTTGCTGTGGATGAAGTTGAGCCCGTTGAACAGCTGCTGCATAACCATTTTGATCTCGCCAAGAGAAAACTTCACGTTACATTTTCTGAGAAGAGTGAAGAGTTCGTGATCGCAGAACTCGAGCACCAGGTAAAAGGAGCTGTTGTGGCCGTTGCACTCCTCGGCTGAATGGAAAACATTTGAGAATAACATTTGGAATTGGTGGAATTAATGAAATTCTTGACCTCAACTTGTATATGGGAAAAATCTGCTGAAAGGGAAATTAAGAGATTTCTTGCAGTTGTTTTGCGTTCTTGATTTGAAAAAGTTCCAGATTATAACGAAATGGCCGTAGCTGGATCTAAGTTACAAAATGACAATGTGCGTGGCAATAATAGTCGTACTTTTGCTCAGTCGCATGTAAGGGTTTAACGAGCACGGTGTACATGCATGTTTTCAAGCTACTGATAACAAGTTCACCGTGCTCTTACCCTAAATTTATATCAAAAACGGATCTTCAAAAAAAAAAAAATTTAAAATTACGAACGGTATCTAAATTACCGCTTTTTGTATTCTTTTTTTCGTTCTTTATCGTTGTTTATCACTATTTAGCGATTTTTGATACTTTGATAGTTTTTTTTAGCAGATATTGTCAATTTTCAATATTTACTTCACATGTACAGAACGTTACTGTGTAGTTTGTTACATTTACACCTGAATATGCAAACGTGTGACCAATAGAGCAAATTACCTTACCTTTTATAGTGAAATGGTCAATTAGTTTAAGAACGTTCACATGATCGAGCGTTTCAAGGATTCCTATTTCTTCCCGAAACGTTAGTGGAATCTACGAAGAAATGACGAAATTAGTGAAACTTTAGGTAAAAACAAGTATATTACATCAACTGTATATTGAGAACGTCCGGGAACTCTGGCCGACACATACACCGTCATTTGCGTCTTCCGTGAAAAATCTCTTGAGGGCGACTACTTTTCCGGTCTTTTTGTGCCGGGCCTTGAACACTTCTCTGGAAAATCAAAAAAAATGAACTATAGATTTCAACAGAAACCAGAGAAACAAAAACAAACGCGGGGAAAACTTGAACACTATACATGTGCAGTACCTACCCATAGGTGCCTTGGCCGATTTTCTCAAGTGCAATGTATGGATCAATGTTTTTCAAAACCAATTTTTCGTTTTTCGTACCAACTTTATAACCCTTTTTTTTCGAGCACTTATCTGCAACCACGTACGGTCTGGAACAAATACACTTGCCTAATGAGTCATTGACCAGTCGACTATGTCACTATATTGACCACCTTTGGTACTGTGACCGTGCCTTTTGTCATGCGGATGTCACGTGTCTTCAAGATGGCCTACTTAATTTAATTAGGATGCCATGAAGCGCATGATGCTCCAGTGCATCTTCCCCCACATTGCAAAATTTTGTAGATTAAATGGCTCAGTATCTATTAGCATTAATGTTTGATACTAGAAGTGCTTTGGTTTTTCTTATTCTGTTCCGGTTTTGGAATATATGTTTGTTATCATTGCGATGGAAACCCTGCTGTCTCTACAAGAAATTCGATGTTGTTCCAGTGACCTACCTCATGTCTCCAGAGCTCCGCCGTAAGTGGGAGCGAATTTCAGCCAAAGGACCTAGAAGGATAGGTCAGTTCTCCCCGAGTGGTCCCACTCAGCGCCCCAAGCGCCCTCTGACGATCAGGGCGAAGGTCCTTCTGCCCCATAACCTATAAGTAGATTTTACCCCAGATCGAGGGGTATTAAAAGTATAGTATGTCAACGTCTGTTTGGGCACTCTGTGTTGGCACCATTCATGTTCCCCTGTCCCAAAAATTAGAGCTACCAAAAATACGACTGCGGCACAAGAATTAATAGGGCGGCAGGTGTGAGTAGGAAATGACCCCGGGAAAAATTTTGGCGTGACTTAAGGGGGAACAGCAAATAAGGGCAGTTCCAAATATCTACTCCTGTTAGGGGCGATCCATATATGACGTCCGGCAAGGGGAGAGGGAGGTATGTGAAAATGGGACACAGGCAGTTTATGGATGATCCTTGACATTCTAAAGTGAAAACTGGAAAAGTGATTTTCTCTTCCGAAAATCAACGAAAAAAAT
>JAQGBX010003674.1:0-16811 GCA_034698745.1 Megaphyllum sjaelandicum | reverse complement strand
GGTATCAAACCTTGATACCTTAGAAGGTACTGATCTGCACCCAAAACAACCTCCCTGATACCTTAAAAGATACCTTTCTGATACCTAAATGAAACCTACAATTGATACCTATTAACAACCTAAAAAATACCTTCAAATTTTTGTAAGGGTGATACGGCAAAATGCTCGTTACGATGAAACGTTACCTTAATTATACAGGGTGTTTCAAAAGTAACTGTTAGTAATTTTAGGGGCTGTAGAGGGTGCTAAACTTAACATGTTTAGCATAGGAACCTAGGGGTGCCGACGTTATTTTAAAAAGTTATAAATGTTTTAATTTTTGAAAATTTTAACATAGGAGTAAACGGAGGTGCCCCTTACGAGAGACTGTCCCGCACAGCACCAACGTTTGTAAGGAAAGCTATGCGCAAGGGGGCACCTCCGTTAACTCCCATGTTAAAAATTTCCAAAATTAAAACATTCATAACTTTTTTAAATGACATCGACACCCCTAGGTTCCTATACTAAACATGTTCAGTTTATTACCCTCTACAACCCTTAAAATTATTGACTGTTAATTTTAAAACTTCCTGTACAGTATACAGTTTCAAATACATTTAGCACAAATTATGGTTGTAAAGGAACGTGCTATAGTGCACCCGTAGGCTATAGTGATTAAATACAATGAAACTTCATCTCGATTAAATGATCATTTAGTGAAATGTTGCGCGGAGTTAACCTCATTCTGACTGCTTAAAATAGCAGTTCGTTAACAGAATATATAATATATATAATATATATCGAACATTGATTCATTTTGTCCGCATAAATGGAAACACCGGAAAACAGGCCTGAAAAGTATATACTCGCGGAATAATGTCATGGCAATTCTCATTCAATTCACGCTTTCGGTCAAAAGCAGCGAAATGACAGTCGAAAGCATCGCATTACACTCAACTTTTCGATACACTTTTTTTTCTTTTTTTCAGAAAAGGAAATGTATCGTGCGGAGATAACTGCAATTGCCTAAAAGGTTGCGAAGGATGACCGAGAAAACACGATGCTATCTCCACCATTTGCGTATATATACTTTAAATGTACGCTAGCCGTGTCGTACATACTCTATTTTATACGCGTTTCAATGCGGAAAATCGGAAGGAAAAAGGAAAGTGGAGATATTTCTTCTTCCGGGAAAAAACGTAATGTAATCTATTATAGCATTACATTCAAATCTCGAGGAATGCGACAACAAAAACGCATCGGAAAGACGTGATTGGACGAGCGGCAGAATACCATATACGGTGTAATTCCAGGCGTCTATATACGCTTTTTTTTCCCTTATCGGTGCCACAAAATCTCCCTTTCTTCCGCTTTTTTTAGTGAAATGTCTGTCGATAGATGCAAATACAAATAACGGTTTCAAGAATGCATTTAAGGTAAAGTGCACGCTGAAAATTTTGAAATTCTCGTTGCGTGCCAATCTCCTGAAACGCACGCGCCTTCGGATGACACGCAATCCAATTAACTCGACTCGGCGAGAACTCGTTTGAACTTTGAGAATGCGAATGATGTACGCAAAATATGAAACGAAACTCCAATAACTTTTCAACGAAAGCGAGCAGCACGGCATAACGCCTGTGTTGGCGGTGATTGCTCTCTTTCAAGGAGCAGCTGAGACACAATATGTGATCGAAAAGTGGGTTGGTTGGGGAATTGTTGGGTATAGTGACTTATCTGAAAAGTGCATGAAGCGTGCATTCTAAAAAACGATATTCTTAAGAAATTCTAATAACTCGAATAATTTGTTTCATCGAAAGCGAGCAGCACGGCATAACACCAGTGTTGGCAGTGATTGCTCTCTTTCAAGGGGCAGCTGAGACACCATGTGATCGAAAGTGGGTTGTTTTTCGGTGACGTTCATCTCGATAAACAACCGGGAAAAAAAGAAATTTCAGTGTTTATGTGAGTGCGTTGTTTCGCGAACGTTTGTCTTCAAAAACGAGCGAGCGAGAAACTGATACCGTGTAGGGTTATGCCCTCATTTATTTACGAAAAATGCAGCCAGGAAATTAAAACCCCGGTGCAGTTTTGCTCTATAGCCTTAGTCTCCTGAACGAGGGTTGTTCACAATTAAAGTAAAGGATTAACGTAAAAACCGTTAAAAAGGAACCGACTTACCTCCAGGATGTGAAGGGGTTCTACTGGCTTGGCGTGACCTAGACTGCTGGTCACCTTCTGGTGCAAGTGGGTCCAAGGTCCGGCTTGACTCAGTAATCCCTGTAATACAATAAATGAGAAAAATATACGGATGTAGAACTGAAATAAGAAAAATACGATTGTAAAATGAAAAGTAAAAAAAAAAAACACGATCGTAAAAGTTTCGGAGAAATAAGATCATAAAATTCTAGGGTACATTTCATTGGGTAAAATATATTCTGAAATATCCGAATTTTCCACCTATCGTAAGAAATCGTTTTCTAAAGTTATTCCCATTGGTTTCGACAGGTGATATTTCGAATCGAAATATCCACCTGAAACATATTTAAGCGAGACATTTTCTGTACTCGCTACATTGTCCCGAACGTGTGTGGTCAGACCAGTACTATCTGACACACTGCAACTTAAATTTTTGAAACTTTAAAACAATTTATTTCTGCAATCGCGTTTGTTTATCGAGTCGCGCTCGTATTTTGTATTCATTTTAAATTAACTTTCGGTGTCTTAAATAAAATAAGATTAAGTGGAAGTATTCTAGCCTTAATCTTCTTCGAAATCGCGTTGAGAACTTTGAAATATCTTCTCGCGTTTTGATTCTACAAGCATCCGAAATAGGCAACTCGGCCGATTTCCAACGATCCATTGGAGCCTTGCTGGCCGCGGGGCATCTTGGGAAACTGCCCCCTTTCAACGTGAATTGCGGACTGCCCGCAATACACCGACGCTGCCCGCATTGCCTACCATTGAGTCAGCCCTTTAAATTTTGATTGCGGAAAGGGAACGTCATCGTGTGCCACGTACGTCTACGCAGCGTACACGGAGCGCACCCGGCTATCCTCCAGCACCTATACAGGGTGCTCTCGAGGATACAATCCCGCAACCGCTTACAAAACCAATTATGTCGAGAATTCTTAAATAAAGTTCACTTATTGAAATGTATGGGCAAGCACCGTATAAGCATGGGGAAATTGCTGTTTACTCTAAAAAAAATAATGGTGAATATAGGTATTTTGTAATACACAAAGGTATTTGCTCGCCTCTTTTGAGGTACTCTGAGGTATTTGAAATTATTTTGGTAGATACAAACGTCTAATAGTATTTCTAAACTTCTAAGAGGGTGTTTTGAACGATAAACCGTTGAAGCGGTGCTTATACAAGGTAGATAATGCTCTTTATAGGAAACCCTGGAAAAGGCACAACTACATGTAGTGATTACTACGTACGTTTCGATTTAAATGTACGCTCGTAGGTAAACACCGAGGAAACCATGGTGACGTAACTGGAAACTTCACATTTTTTAGGAGGAAAATACACCTCATATGGTATTCTGGATTAGGTATTTTATAAAACCCTATCTCAGAGGCTTCCCAAGTGTTTGCGAATGCTGGTTCCAGCATGTTGGGAAATGTTGGGAATTGCTGGGAATGCTGGTTTCCCTGTGGGAAAATGATGGTCTCATTTGATATTGTTGGTTTCTGTAGGACCAAATGTTATGTTGGTTTATGCTGGTTTCAATTAAAATTACTTAATTCATTTAACTTTTGCAAATAAATGATTAACTTCAACATATTTCATTTTGAAATTTTCAATGTAATAATTTTTTAACTAGGTGATCAATGTGGGTACCAAGGTGGGGCATGGTAGTAATTTGGTGGTAATTTCAAGGTTCTGGTTATATGTAGGTTTCCACCAACATTATCGTATCCCAACATGCCCCAGCATTCTCCGAGCATTTTCATACCATACCAGCAATATCATATTTTACCAACAGTCAATGCATACCAACTTGCTGGGAGCACATGTACTAACATTCCCCACCATACCAATACATTCCAACATGTTCCCAACAAGTTAAAAAGGACTTATGTTGGTAGTATGTTGGTATTTGTAGGAACCAACATGTTGGTTTATGCTGAATAAAGAATAAAGAATAACCAGCATTGGTGGAACCATCATGCCCATCATGATGGTAACATTATGGCCGACAAACACTTGGGTTGCCATAACACCAAAAAAGGTGGAGTATACACTGTATATGACGAGCCAAAACACCTTTTTCTCTTTGTTTTGAAGTATCTTTATGTTTTAGAGACTCGGTTAACTGAGTTATAAAGGTATATACGAGCAGTACGGCAATTCGATGTTAAAACTCGTTAAGTCATACTAAAAAAAATGATGATACGAGATTCCGTTAAAAATTTAAGGGAAACAATACACGCTGAACGGACGAATAATCCTTTTTAACGTCTCTTATTACGAGAAATATGGGAGATAGGTGGGCAATTTCTTTGGCCTTTACCTCAAATTTTAGCCGGTTGACATTGAATACCACGAGTGTATCCTACGTACTGTAGATCTCCCCAGTTGATTTCTCCGAAATACGACGCAATAAGTACGAGTCTAGAAATTGGGTTTCCAATTGCATCGGAGTTATGATTAAAGTAAAGAAAGACGAGGAAAAATGCATCGGTCGAGAGTTTCTTCGGAATTATTTACAAAAAATCAAGTAACCATCAATGTCGCTGGTCATCCCAACCTCTCGTCTTCTTCCGATAAAACTCCTCTTCCTCAAATGAAAAATTCAAATATAAAATTGGTCGGAAATCTCTCGCAGCTCAATTCGGTCTCCGTGGAAGTCTTTACTAAAAAAAAGAAGATGTATGAAGGTCGATACGAAAAAATCGTTTAAAAATCCAGCGCATTTTTCGGTCCGATATAGCTCCTTCTTTTGCAATGACGTCATAGGAGCTTATTTTATTTAAAATCCATCGACGTACGCCAGGGACTGGCTTTGTTCCTCAGCTAGTGACGTCATGCCAAGACCTCCAATTACCATTATAAAGGTCGGCATTAACCATTTCCGAATGAAATAAAAATCAATTACGCGGTAGAATTTTAATCTAAATAATTTAATCAATTCGTATTAAAATCGATTCTTCTCGTATTATTCAAAAACTAAAGCCATACGACGAAGATGTTTTTTCGGATCCAAGATGGTTTCCGAGGGGAATGCACAAACGGTATAGACAACGACTATTTAACATACGGTACATTATCGAGTCGAAAGTTTATTCAAAAATCTTAAATTGGTTTGGGCCTAGTTTACGATCAACCCTTTATCGATATCACGGATGCAGAATCAGCCAAAATAAGTTTGGCGAGATAAAATATCAAAGATACGAAGAGGTCTTTTTTTCACCGATTCGAGTTTTAACAGCTAGGTTCCCACAGAAATTTCATTTTCAATTTCCATGACCTTTACAGTTTTTAAAAAAATTTCCCTGGCCAATGACAATGTGGAAAATTGACATATTTTGCAAAATTTGACACTGGAATATATTTATCATAACGTAACAAATTCGCAAAAAAAAAGATTAATTTGACAATGTTGTATTCGGAAAATGTCGAAAAATGTTGAGAATTTGTCCTCAGAAAACGTGGTAAATATGGAAAAAATGTACACGGAAAACCTAGAGAATTTTGCAAACTTATACTCGGAAAACCTAGAAATTTTGCAAATGTGTCCTCGGAAAACGTGTAAAATTTTTCAAATTTGTACACAGAAAATGGACCCTGAGCTAACCATGTAAGAATAGTGTTAATTTTAGGTCGTCGTGACTGCGTTGAATTTCTCAGACTTTTTTTCAAAATAAGCTATTTTTGCCTGACTTTTCCCTAACTTTGCCAGACATTTTCAAGTTCCCCGACTTTCCAAGGTTTTCCATGTCGGTGGGAACCCTGTTTAAGATTTAAATTAAGGTGAGGATTTCATACTTCGCTAGAAAATTCCATCAGAGTTTTCTCCCATTCTCTCTCTCTCAAAAATGTTCAATTTCATGGCTCACCTTTTACCATTCACCTTCTAATTAAAAAATACCAAATAATTAAACGAGTATAGAGATATCAAAAGATGAACAAAATGCGTGTTATTTGGAGATAAAGTGTCCGCGATGGATCAGATTTCAAGAAAGTTTTTATTTATCGGTTGACCACCCCTTCCGTCCGTTGACCACGTATCCTTGGGATGTCGAAGAAGCTTAAATAAGGAGACACGCAATGCTGTACGATAGTAGTACATGGTCGAGTAACCTAGTTGCTTTTTTTTCTCTCCTCGTTTAGCCGTATGCGTGGCCGTGAGTGCTTGGACTTTAGTGGCCATTTCGATGGAGCGTCATTACGCCATTTGCCATCCCTTCAAAGCTCGAAGATGGCAGACCTTATCGCACGCTCACAGAATCATAGCCATTATTTGGATTGGATCGCTGCTGTGCATGGCTCCGATCGCCATTCTCAGCGTTTTACAACCGTTCGGAAACTCGGGTAAGTTACTACCAACATCTTGGATTTAATAAGTGGGACACGTATGGCGCTGAAGGGACATAAGGGTGGAATTAAGGCCACGGAGGGACTCACGAATGCTCGTGATAAGAATACAGTAGAACTCCAATTATCCGAACTCAGACTATCCGAATCGCTGATTATCCAAATCGCTTTCAGAAAATAAATTTAAGTCGGAAACGTACATACAGTAGAACTCCAATTTATCCGAATCAATTGGCACCGGACCCCATTCGGATAATCAAATATTCGGATAATTGGATTTTTTCCGAAAAAAGTGAACAATATATTATGTATTTTAAGGAAAAAGAGCTTATTTTCGGTACTATATGCATTTTTAATTAATTAAATGAAAAGACAACATGTTAAATAGCAAATGTACTTACAATTAAAGTGCTGTACATTAGTACATGTACATTGTAAATGAAAGTCATGTTTGCTGAACATCTCGGTCAAAGTAAGGTGTTTGACTGTCTTGGTCCGTTTTCGGCACCCAATGCGAATCACAGCACATTACATTGTACATGTATGTACGTTTCCGCCTAAAATTTATTTTCTAAAAGCGATTCGGATAATCAGCGATTCGGATAGTCAGAGTTCGGATAATTGGAGTTCTACTGTAAGTTTCCCAAACATTTCAAAATAGCCTCCACATTTTGAGCGAACTCCTAAAATTTGCAAGAGCTTCAAAATATCGATAGCATAGCTAACTTTATTATTTTTTAAAATGTCCATATTGCTTAGCATAAATTTTAAAATAGTATATTTATGCCCCAGCGCCCCTTAAAAATTACATTTGCGCTACCACAACAATACATGTATTTTTGACTATCGTTAAGAGCCAGGTCCTCCGAACTATTTCCATCACGAGGCAAATTCACTATAGGTGCTCTGTGCAAGTTTTCAATTTCAAAAGTTATTTCATTTCCGTATTATTTGGGCTTCAATGTATGAAGTATGACGTTGAATAGGCGCAGTTAATATAAACGATGATCTATTCACTTTCATCTTTTTAATACGCCTCCGTCTGTTTTGTTGACCACTGACAATATGGATACGCACATCCTTTTTAGACAGCGCGCGTACATTTATTGAATCAATTTCTCCAAACATTTTCATCTTTAATGTCTTGGTTGAGCCATTAAGATGACACGCATTTCCCATATATTCCTCAGTTATGATCGTTCCCTTTTTTTCCAACGCCATCTGTCTTTTACCACTGGGCTGCCAATATAGCGAAGGGAACAAATGTTCGAGCGCTTTTTTCACTGCTTTGATCAGGATTTGAGGAATGGCAGAAAACAGAAATTCAGTAGGAGACAAGTTTGACTTTGATGGATTTCAACCTTTTACCTCATCTTTTTTCCCTGCTTTCTGATGTATGCCAAACATAGTTTTATAAAACGCCTGAATCTGTGACCAAAATGACTCCAGAAGATAACTTAAATCGGATTTACCTTTTCTAATATCAGGGATAAAGCAAAAAGATACCCTCTAAGATCGTCCTTACCAATGCCATCACTAACGGAACATCCGTTAGGACGCATAAATGGACAATTTATTTTTTGTTTGATTTTAAACCCTCAATCGGTTATCCAAAATCAAATGTTATGAAACATGACAAATTCTCGCGACTTAATTAAATGAATACACGTCGAAACTCGATATCGAATTCCAAGAAACCCGTACATTTCGTCGTTTCACCCCTAGTTAGTATTATCAAAATGTATTATTCATTTATGGGAGTTAGTTTCTTTGAAGTTGGGATGAAATCCACCCCACGTACAGTATATGAATAGGAATTAAGGTGTCGCAAATTTTATCGGGAATTCCCCGTCATAACGTACCTTTTTCATATTGTCTAAAGTTCGTTTTAACGTAACATAGCGCAAATTCTCGGGAACTGGAAAACCCATCTTTCAATCGAAAGTTCGAAATACTCGAATTAGAATTCGTTTTAAGAGGGTCTACCAGTGATACAATGCCTGTAGGATTTTTTTCGAAGATAAGTTTAGGGTTCTACTTAATATTTTTGGGAATTTTTTTATTTACAAGATATTGATTGAAAATGTCTAGCTAGTGGGGTCATACCATTTTAAATTTCCCAAGTAATATCTTTTAAATCAATTAAAAACTTCATTGTTTACCGTTTTCATTTATTTATTAACTGGCGGCGCCACCAGTCTCTTGGCTCACTGAAGAACCGAAAAATTTAATTTTGATGCCAAGCTGCTGAAGAATACCGATTCCACTGCACAGATTGACTATTCGGCTTCCCGTTTTGGTAATTTATTTTCGGAATTACAACGCCGATAATTAAAAATTATGATCGAAAAAAAAAGTTACCGGAAAATTTTTAAATTTTAGAATATAGCCACTCAATTTGTTGGTGTAAATTAGATTTACATCGGCCACGTTTTCGCTAAATTTCCTTATCCGACTCTAAAACTCAATTAAATATGAAGCGAACTCTCGAGAATTTAAAACGCACTTTCCGGTTGCCCGAATGAAAAATGGAGCAGTGTTTCTCCAACACGGCGAATCATTATTGCCTAATTAATCTCCGGTGAATTGGAGGTCTTTTTATCAGTCGGAAAGCTCGATGAATCTTCGACGATAAGTCATTAATTAAAGTAATCAAAGTGAGAGGCCTCTCGACATCATTGAAAGCAGATTTAAAACACAAAGTCCCGGGTGATGGGAGATTCTCTCGGTGCGACGCGCAAAACCATCATTTATCACCTGAGCATTTTAAAAGAAAAAAGGCCCATTTTTCATCACTCTTTCGCTTGTTTACAGAAATTAGTTCAAACATTTTTCAACCCTGAGGATTTATTTTTCGCCAGATATTGCGCCCGGAAGTTGGAAGACCTTTACATTTCCTTCCGTCATGCTCGCCAACCATATCTTCCGAGATATTCACGCCACGCAGCGTTTTACTGACTGATGTCTTTTAAGTTCGGAACAGGAAGCTCGAGGATATCTCCCCGACGCAATTTGGCGAATTTGAGATACAGGGTGTCTGAAAAGCTGAATACTTAAATTTCTGATAGCTCCAACTCATTTCCAATCCCCGTCATAGGCCACATGGACGAATAACATTAATTTCTTGACTTGAAACGAATTCCTAATTTGGATTTTACAAATGTTCGGCTAAAACGATTTCCTAATTAGTACATTATGAAAAAGGTACGCTATGTAGGGAAATTCCGCTATAAAAGTTTAAACACTTTCCTATTCACATACATTTGCAATTGTACACATGTATCTTATCTGTTTTATTTTATAATAGTTTATAAAAATTTTGTATGGTGGATTTTGTTTAGTTCTTAGTATTAAAATCATGTGTTTTCTGACTGTTGTTTATGCTAACTACGGTTTAAACGATAACATTTTGACCAACTTCGAGATCCGTCTTAACGAGTTTCGACTTTAGATTCATAAAATCACACGTCTGGGATAGGATTTTGATATAACATAAGTTCTTATTTTTAAACTCATGTTTTGTCGGCCTTCCGATAATACGAACTGCAATTTGAACCAACAAATGTTAAGGTCCTTCAAATTTCGCTCAACGAAGGTCGACAGTACTGTATTTGATAATTAATCACAAAAAATAAGCCATCAGTTAAACACGTACGTTAGTAATGGTTCGCAACAAACCTTCGTATAAAACAAAGTAAAAGCAATTGATGTATTAAACGTGCAATTTTTTAAGGCTCATTATTTTCATATTTCATACGAAAATTCTATCATTGTCCACGGAAATGTACAGTGATAGGCCGAAGCCAGAGATATGTTTACGAAACAGCGTGTCGCAATTACATAAACAAAAACAAAGCTCTAAATGATAAGAAGAAAAGCAGAAGAGAAAAATGAAACCCCGAGTAATTTGAGATGGTTACCGGACCAAACTTTACGGATGTTCCAGTTGCCTTCACGACACGTAATTTAAGCCTCCAACAAGTCGTCCAAACTAATCAAATTTCCATGTAATTAGAAAACCTTATTCAATTCATCATATTACTAGGCGGACTCTCATTTGCATACTTAGCTGCCGAGCGACGCTTCGGGCTAACGTTGGCTGATATTTACCGAACATTTTTCGACCGAATTAAATTAATAAATATTCAGCAGCGATACGAAAAGCGAAAATGCATCATGCAGCAAAAGGAAGCAGCTCGCAATTATAATTGTTTTCGGGGCAATACTCCGAGTTTCTCCCGCAATGAAATTAAACGCGTTTATTTGCTCTTCCCGAGTAATAATAGCTAGCAGCCAAATTCGCTCAAAATATACGAGAAACGTCCCTAACTGAAAAGCACTTTAACTCGGGCCAAATTCCTCTTCCATCTCCTGCCTCCGAAAACAATCGCATTTATACATTTCATAACACGCTGGAAATAAGATTCCTTTCGCAAATTCACCTAGGGAAATTCTCCTCCGGAAATGTATACGGGCGTCTCGCATTTCGGGCCGAGTTTTAAACATCGAAACCACTTTGCATTTTTGTTTAGAGAGCCGAGCAATTTGCTTTTAAGGTCGACAATCTGTCGCTCAAGAGCCAAACTTAAGTGGCGTGCGTTTCTCTCACCGAGGCCCGAAATTAGAAAACGGCCAAGTTTTATTAAAATTGTCGAAGAATTTTGATGAAAAAAAAAAACCCTTCTTTTCGCATTAAAGCGAAATCAAGAATGTTGACAGTGATTACTCGAGATAGTACTTTTACTCGAAGCGACAAGTAGTTCTTAACTTTACTTTCGCGAGTAGGCCTTAGTAAGGTGCACCGGAATCTTAAGTACTAACTACGTACCGTGCGTGGATGAAATTCCCTCGAGGAATTTTACCTTAAACGAAAACTGCCGATGTTCAAATATGTAAATGTTTTATGTAAATAACGTGGTTTGTTTTAAGAATACGTTACTAAGACGCGCTACTCCGCACATATTTAAACTTTGTCACGCGACACCACAGGCACTTACTAACGTTGTAACGCACGTATAGGACAGCATGGAGAGAAGAAAATGCATTCGGGTAGCGTCGAAGGCGATGCAAACATTTAAATTTTAATACCATGTTCTAGTTTTTTTTAAAATTTGTATGACATTTTACAAAACAGTGTTACCCCTAAAACTTCATATTTAACTTTCTTTATTTTCCCATGTTTTTGAACAAATTTACCTGATCAATGACAATGTTAGCCACAATTTTGGACAATCGACACAGGACAATTTTCAATATTTTTAAAAAAATTTTAATGAAATTTGTGAACAATTCATTTAAAAATTACCAAAGAAAGTTTTTAGTCAGAATTAGCATGACATTTTTTTTTAAAATTTAGCTAATTTGTCTTTGGAAACTGTTAAAAAATTTAAAAATGTACTCCGAAACAGTTTAACATTTTACAAAATTTTACTGGGAATTTTTTTAAAAAAATTGCAAATGGGCTTCATTGCAGGATTAGAAAAGCACGTGGAAAAATTAATTGTGGATTGTGACAACATGAATACGTTTAGTTTTCCTTATTTTTTCAAAATAACTCATTCTTTCCTGACTTTTCCAGACATTTTCAAGTTTGCTGACTTTTCCAAGTTTGACAGGTCCGAAGGTACCCTGCAAAATCATCATCTCCCACATTTAGTAAAAAACAATCGTGGGTAGCTAAATTAATGCATAATGTTGAAAAATGCACAACAAGACAGCAAAATGCTTAAATTTTAAGTAGCTAAATTATTTAAAAAATTCGCTAAAATTGTGAAACTACTTCTTCATTGAACTACGTGACAAGACGTATCATTTAATTTAAACTCAATGACATCTTTCACCATGAACTTGGCCCAAGCTTTTCATAGATAATAGTTTGCGTGTTAAAGAACTGCATTTGATAATATGCATCGCGAATTCTTACCTGCACGCATGCGTACGTCTCTGCTGAAGACGACCCCTAGCGGGTTTGTGGCCGAGCAACGGTATGTGGTGGCGTGCACGTCTTGCCTATAGTCCTTGGCGTCAAACGGATGAAAGACGAGGGTTCCGTTGCGAAGGATGGTGCGTATGCCGTTGATGGTGCCGACAGGCGTTCCGTCCACCAGAGTCCACTTAATGACCGGCGGAGGGTTACCGTGAGCGGCGCAATCCAGACGGATGCCCGTACTGTTCGAGAAGTCACCGTGGTGAGGAGGCTCGGCTAGAAATTCCGGTCCTTTGGACTGAAGGCATGCGAGAAAATCTAAAAGAACAAAGAAAAATTAAATATTACTCATCGTTTCTGAAACTTTGCTAACACATTTTCCGTTATTCCGTATATTAAAACTAACCAAAAGTTACGCGATAAACTTTGTCATCCATAACACTCTAATACACTCGTACTTTGCTTCACAGCAAATCACATTCGATTGCAGAGATTGCCAATAGACAGGGGCAGCATTTACTTTTATTTCGCTTCCCCGCAACGCATTCTCGATAGCAGTGATTGCTAATACTTAGGGGCAAACATCAACATTATTCTACTGTACATGTATTTAGGTGTTTTTTTTAGAATTAAAAGTACACTTTAAATACATGTACAAGTATCGATAATTTCTTCTTTTACTACAGTTTAAGTTGTTTAACTTGATCAGGATGTTTCTAGCAAGTTTGACCTAAATAGGAGATGGACATCAAAATAAATGTTAATACGTGCCCTTATCAAAATAATTTGCTCTGGTATTTACATATTTGTTTAATAATAAACATTTTAAGTGGTGTTTAATTGTGCCTGTAATCTGCGACGACTGGCATTTAATAATCTAAAAAATAAGAGTTGATCTGAGTACAGCCGCTGACTCACTAGAGGCTTAGATCGATGTGCGCATGCGCGTTGTTTAAACGCGTCCGTGCCTGTATGAAACGCACTCAGACACGTGGAACATATGACCGAATTAAGCGACTTTTATATGTTAAGGACACTACAGGAAAAAATACATTCTGACATGTTTGATCGAATAAAATGTGTAGCTGAATCGACAGGCCTTTCACTGGATATGAATCAATTATACCAAATTATCGCTAAAAAGAACATGCTATCAGATTACAGCCGTTCTCTAAAAAATGCTTTAAACTATAACAATAAAATAAGAAATAATGCAAAATTTTAACTGAAATAATAGCTTTGTACAAAGTGGTGATAAATATTTTTCAATTCTACGTTCGTACGATCTATATAATCTACGGAAGAAAATGTTTATTGACCACACATCGGCCAGCGCATAGAATCAAATAAGCTGTCAGGAAAACGAGGTTTGGAATTAATTTAAACGAGTCGAAACTCCGCTTTTCGTAAGCATCGCACGTCCGCTAAACATCATTTTACTTATAATAATCTCGTACGTGCAACATCCATAATCCGAAAGGTCAAAGGCGAGGAGGCTCGCGTGCTCGGGGCAATTTTTTGGCGTCGAACGCTATAGCGTTTATTTGGGCAGCAAACCTTGTCCGAGGCGTGAATGTGATCCATTTAACACGTGATTATCCGTTGATTACACGTTTTCGGGGGGCTTCATTATTGGCGGCATGGCTGGTGGACACAACACATTTGGCGCACGCATCATCGCCTTCCTCGGCGATGTGGGTCAGGCGTTAAGAGCGTGCGCCCATTCATTTTAAGATTCAATAACAGGGTCAAAATGCGTTTCTGCACCAGCGCTCACAGATGCTCATTTTCATCTAGGAACTTCTAATGGGAGCAACTTCCCCAAACAAGCGCACACGCTAACACACTCGCAAATAAAAGTACAGATATTTGGAAGCGAACAAACGTGGACGAAAGCAATTGCTGCGATCGTCGATGTAATATTAAGGACATTGTGCCATGGCATGCATACGAGGGATGTTCATTAAGTTTCCGCAATCATTTTTTTTAAACAAAACGTTTGCATGAATTATAAAGAAATTGGGTAGAGAAATGCACGTAAACGTCGTCTATAATTCAAAAAAAAAAAATTGGGAGGTGCATTATTGCCATCGTTTTGGCAAAGAGTGTATGCCTCGCTCAGTAAACGTTGAAGCCAAAGCATTTGTTTGATACACTGATCGTCCACTTCACTCTCCAATTTTTACACTTTCAAAGTCCATTTCTGAACTTTTCAATCCACTCGTAGACCGAACGTTCGGACATTATTCGGGCTTAAGATAATGAATAATGGATAATGATTGAATCATTATTCGGCAAAATTTCACACATTTATGCTCCTGAAATGCCTTCAAAATATAAAAATTCCTGCTGAGCTACTTTTTTCTCGTTGTCCATCTTTCTAATTTTAAGCAAGTGTATTTTTTGAAAAGTACCTTTTAATGTTGAAATATGTTTAGGAATGAAACAAATACATTCGGCAGTTATTTTCAAAGAAATATTTTACGGAAACTTAATAAACACTTATCTTAACTATTAAGTATATTAGCCATACTAAAAAAAATGCCGTAGCTTGACGTAGATGGAAAACGTAAATGTTAGTGTAGATTAGTTCCGTTTGTTGGTGCATGCGCACTAAGAATTTCTTGTTCTAAAGATATTTAATAAATACTGTACACATCATATGTTAATTAAGTTTACATGTATATAAAATAAACAACGTAACATCAAAATACACTTAATATGGTATGTACAACATGTTTTTACATGTCGCATGCATATATTTTAGATGTAGCCAACGTGTTTTTTACATGCAGTGTACATTTGTTTTACATAATATATCCCAAGTACATGTATTTTACGTGTAAAAACATGTTGAATTTCTATATCCTACATGAGAAAGAGATTTATTTACAAGTGTTAACATATGATATGTTTTTATTGTACAATAGATAGCGTATAAAGAAAAGAAATGCCTAGGGCAAACGTCTCGCCAGACGGAACTATATTTATTTACTTTTTGCATCTACGTCAAGCTACGGCATTTGCTAAGTACGGCCAGTGTTATTTATGATGACCTTGTAAACATCGGAAATCCTCTATTGCTATAAAATATTCTTAGAATAGGCCTACTTAACTTTCAATGAAATGTGTAACTGACTTGAAATGCATACGTAGCTCTACTCTCCTATGTTATCTTTGATGCACATACATGTAATACCTATAATACGGCAAATATCCCTTCGTAAACCTCCATTCTTATTACAATAAATATTTTATTTTTTATAAAATATTAAAAAAATTGTCTTTCACTAGTGCTACAGTATACTGCGGATGACGAAATATTGATTAAATTGGATCATATTTCGTTCGCAGTAACCTAGCCCCGAGTGCCTAGATTATTTCAAAATCCAAACAATAATGTAAACAGAGCCGTACGCCTTCTTTCTCATCATTTGGAAAATCGGAAATCTTGCAGTAAACAATTTCGGCCAGACAATAACCAAGGACTTCGATATAAAGCTTTCGTAAACAACGTCGTATTGAATTACTCTCCTCCATGTTCGTTTAGCGATGTTTATACGTTGAATTTCTCCACCGTGAAACAAGGACTCACTCAGAAATTTAAACATATTTGAACTTTGTCACGTTGAATCCATTAAACTTCTCAAAACTAACGTAATGCGAGGGCATCCTCCGTAATTCTTAGATGCGCCGTTTAAGTATGTTTTCTCTCCAAATATTGCGTTCGAGTCCCTGGGCGATTTCAATCCACTCAACTTAAGCCCGAATTGCGCGACCATATCTTGTCACGTGTCATTACTTGTCTGAAAACTGCCGTCTTTTCCAAGTTGTCGAGTGACATTCGTGAAGGAAATCTCTTTATATTTACTTAGCATCTTCGTGACACGATTCCGTTCTCAGCCTGTTATCGAGCTCGTTTTGCACGCGTGTCTGTATATACAGTAGAATCTCATCAATAGGATCTCAATTTATACGAATTTCTGATAGTACGAATTCAATTCCAGTCCTCGTCCTAGGGTAGGAGGTAAACTTCTTCGAGTGCCCGAGCATTTTCGCCATGTTTCGTTAAAACGAACTTTAGACAATATAAAAAATGATACGTTATAACCGGGAAATTCCCAGATAAAAGTTAAATAAACACGATTTCATTTAAGCTTCGATGAAACGTTTTACTGTTGAGGTCATGTTTTCTATGAACTAAACTCAATAACAGTCCTCGTCCTAGGTTATGGACGCATGATGTAAAATTCCTCGTTTAAGACGAATTCGGAATTCTGATATTCGGATGAAGAAGAAGACGCATTAACGCTCCAAGGGCTTCATGCCCTTCTATAGCGGGGGTGAAAATTTTTTTTTTTTTTTT
>JAQGBX010003673.1:0-16812 GCA_034698745.1 Megaphyllum sjaelandicum | reverse complement strand
GAGTACAAATTTGCAACATTTTCTACGTTTTTGAGAACAAATTTGCAAAATTCTCAAGGTTTTTCCTTTTCAAATTTTTAAAATTTTCCATGTTTTTTTTAGTACAACTTTTACGTTTCGAGTAGATATTTGCAAGAGATTTTACAGTTTCCGAGGAGAAATTTGCAAAATGTTCCATCGGTCAATCTTGAAAGTTTTCGAAAACAATGTTGCAATTTTTGAAGCAGCCACATTTTTGCATTCTTCCACGAACTTTCCATAATTTAAAATGTCGAAATTTTACGTTGTACAATATACTGTTGTGGGCCAACTGGCGCCAAACAGAAATGCAACTTTCACCTGTAGAGATGGTGGCCAAAAAAAAAAAAAAAAAAATTTCCTTGGCAAATTTTCCTATGCAAGTGCAACTTTTACGACCACCTTAACACCTTCCCAAAAACCAGATTCGCAGAACGTCTTCAGCAGCTAATGCGGAACAAACGGGCGTACAGAGCCTAACCTAGATTTCGGTGCAAAGAGGTTCCTGGAGGAGCCCTGGAAACCCAGCTCAGGATTATCGATTTTTCGCAGTTTAGCGCAGACGAGCAGTAGAGTTCGCACTCGATAGGTCATTGAACCGGGGCCGAGCGGAAGGTGGGAAATGAGTGCAAGCGTGACGTCACAGTCTACGCCGAATAATCCATGGCACGCAGACAGTCGCCACAGAGTTGCCAGGGTCTTTGCAGTCCACAGGTTTCAACGGGGTCAATAAACAGCAGAATGTTCCCGATTTTGCGAACGACCCTCGATATATTGCTATCGTTTGCAAAATCACGTGATCTCTGGAAACCATAAAACCTTTGCAACCGACAAACCAGCAACTTCCTAGTGAATGACATTTCTGGAACTGGAAGCATTGTTTTGCAATTTGTCAAGTTCACAAAATATGAAAATAAGGTTCATTTTTTTTTATTTTTTTTTTTTGAACAAATAAAAAGTTATTGAATCGTTGCACCCCTGCTTTAGTAAGGTCACGAGTCAACATATTTCATTGTGAGATTGTAATTCGTGTTGAAATGTCACGTGACATTTCATACATTTCATTGGCGAAAATGGACCTTATGCAGATTAAACCTGAAATTGATATTTTTTGAGTTGTGTCACTTTTGTGGATCTTATATACATGTACATGTAACATGTAGGTAAAGGGTCAAATCACACAAACTGAAGCAGGGGTGCGATAAATTTTTTGCAAAATACTGCCCGAATATCTTGTGAAAAGACTTACCGGTATGGTAATTAGGGGAACTCGAACAGAAACTTTACGAATGGCATTTTTGGCAGTGGTCGAGATTGTTGTGCGAAAGAACTGCATTCATTATTTTAAAAACATACTGTATGGAAGGGCACATTTTGCAGTAATCATGAGTGTAAAATCGACACTATAATTGGCTTGAAAGTGTGCAAAACTGCCATTTGTAAAACTTATGTCTGAGTGCCTACTGTATTGAATTATGGCGATACTTTAATGAATATTTTAATAATAATAAAAAAACCAAAGCGTTCAATTGTGAACGGTAATCATACCGAAATTTATCCAACATTGCATGTATTAAATTAAGATGTGTCGTTTTTGCTGAATATTGAGCTCGCTTTGCTTGATTTGCATGTAATACCGTCTTAAACCAGATATGGAAATTTTTTGCGTTTTGTCCCTTCTTGTGGACGTTATTTGGATAAAGGGTCAAATCAAACCCACTGAAACAGGGGTGCGATTTATTTTTTCAAAATACTGCCCAAATACCTGTCTGCTGTTATGGGAGTACTCGGGCAGAAGCTTTGCGAATCGCATTTTTGGCAGTGGTGAAGTCACGTGTACATAAGTACTACATCATTGGTTTTTTTTTTTAAATTGGATAACATTGAGTGACTTTTTTTAAGCCAGTTATCATGTCGATCTTGCACACGTGATTTTACCACGTGTGCAGCAATCACTATTCAACTGTGAATTGTTTCTTCGTACAGAACGATGGTTTTCTGGTGCGTTTCTGCTAACCGGAAGCATAAAGTTCCTGAACGACCCTTGAGGGAGGCGATCGATGCAAATCAGCTGCTCGAAATTGCCCTCTGGAGTAACCCCAGACTCCGTTCATTATTTAAACCAGGAGGACACAGGTCTGAAACGAAGAGCAACCTTCGGGTAATTTGGAAGTGAAAATGGGAAAAGCCATTTTTTTTATCTGGAAAAGTCGAGCTTCCCGAAACTTGCACTAGATGGCGCTGAGAGCACCTGGGGTTTTTGGTGGCATGCGACAGCTGTTTTTCAGCTGGTCATTCGGTCTTCCGCTTTAGTTTAGCTGACGAATAAGATAATTTGGAAAATTTATTTTTCCCCCAAGGAGAACAATTCGTTCCGATTGCAGCTGTTGCTTCACAAAAAAAGTTAATTTTTTCAATTTATTTCGTAAAAAGATTGAAAACGTACGGGGAAATGATTGAAAAGAGGACAGGAAATGAGACATTTTGTCATGGTAATCTCTATTGGTGGGAAATATTTTTTTTTGCAAAACGTGGTGGCGTTTCGAAGCATTTTTTTAAACAATGAAATGTTTTTCGATTAAGTATTAGTTATCAATTAATTTATTTCTATATAAATTTACAAAACAACGATACAATTATATGCTAAATTATTATCATTTCCACTGTTAGATTGTTTGTTGTTTGGTCATACTGTTTTGTTACTTGTGAAACAACTTTAATAAATTATGATCTTTTTCTCAGTGGAATTTACAAATTTGTTAAAGTCTCCCATTTTTAATTGAAAAAAATTAAATAAGCATGGAAATACATGTAGTTGAACCTGAGAATAATCAAATTGAATATGAGACGAAATATTTTTATTGATATTTCCCCGTGTGTTTGAAAATATTTCCTTTGCTAATACTATTTCCAGAATAGAAAATAATCCTGTTCTGAGCAACTTATTTCTTGGAACATACTAACGTAGTTGGTTAATTTATTTTACAGTCAAACAAAAAAGTTTCTTTCTGGTGTCTTTCCAATCAGGAAAAAACATCGGAATATAAAGCAGTGTTGTCAAGTTAGTTTACCTGCAGTTCCATTTTAAACAGTGCTGTCTTATATTCTAGGGATATATTCGGAAATACATATTTCTCCATGGGTGCAGCAACATTTATTCCATCTAAAGGCCGTTACATGCGAGGCTATTTATATCCGGAAATCTGTTTTAAGGAATAATTTTTCTTGATATTTCCCCGTGTGTTTGAAAATATTTCCTTTGCAAATAATATTTCCCGAGATATTTCCAGAACAGAAAATGATCCCATTCTAAGCAACGTATTTGTGGAAACAAACTAACGTCATTTGTCTTACATTAAAACACACAAGTATCAATCAGGAATTTAAAAAATTGGAATAAAGATTATAAGCAGTGTTTCAAGTTATTTTACCCACATTTCCCTTTTAAACAGTGATGTCCTATACTCTAGGGATAAACTAGTTATACTCTAGGTATATATCCGGAAATACATTGTTCCACGTGTGCAGCAACAGGAAATTGTTTCAACCTGAAATCAGTTGCCTGCAATTTATTTCCAAATATATAATTTTACTCATGTGTGACATACGGCCTTAAGTATTATTTATTTCCATATATGCAGCATGCATTTATAAAGTTTACCACTTTCATCATTATGGCAAAATCTTTCATCACTATATATGTCCCAAAGACGTTCAAAAATTCGATAAGACATGCTTCCAGAAATGCAAACATCCCATTTCTCTTTCACCTCAACAAGCTCCAGGAAAAACAAATATTTTGGCAGTCCTCATTTCTCATCGAAAAGAAACCTGCTAAAATGACGAAAACCCAAATTGCTAACCAAAGCGTGTCTAGGCCTTAGGGATACGTGCTGTATACTAATCAGGCAAGGCCTGTAGAACATGGCAGTTGCCTGTCGAAATCGTGGCAAAAAGTCCTTGCATAGCCGACGACTTACTCACTGACGTACAACACCAGAATAAGCGATGACCAATTAACCGAGAGAAAAAAAATGTCTATGTTTAGACAAAATTAACAATTATAATGGAATGGTTGCAGCTAATCCGCTCTTTAGCTAACTTGTTCAAAGTTGTTAAACGATAATGGACATTTTCAAGGTGCGCTGCGGTTGAATTCAGGTATTTTCACCTTGTGTTTTTTGGATGCATAAATGAATTACAAATCAGCAGTTGAAATGGTAAACCGAGGACTGACCGAAAAGTAAAACAATGAAGTCTGCTACAGGGTTTTCAACAACTGTGTCATCGCCCCTTGCTGACAGCCTGGCATTAAACTTGCTAACTCCAGGTGGGCATCCGTTCCTTTGTATTCACTGTCATTTGGTATTCGAGCAGTGTTTCCAGATAGTTTGCACACAATATCCTTCGAAGCCAACGTGAAATGCCTTGTTTGCTATAAGGTAATGGCTTCGGTCCATAAACAAACCCAGCAATTATTTTCATTAATTTTTATGGCCCGAAAGTGATATTCCAGTAATCGATTATTATCTCCATTTATGGGATCTCATCAGAAATCTTATGGGATCTCAACAGAAATCTCATCTTTAACTTTCCTGACTTTTCCAGGTTTTTGAACAAATTTGGCTGACCCTGCAATGCCAATGTCAAAATTGACCAATGGCAATGTTATCCTCAATTTTGAAAAATCGACACGGGACAATATTCAATATTTTGAAGCATTTACTAAAGATAATTTTGATTTTTTTTTTCAAAATTAACAAAGAAACAAACTTTTACAAAATTAACATGAAATTCTTTTTTTAAAATTTTACAAATTTGTATTTGAAAAGTATAAAAATGTAGAAAATTTGTACTCTGAAAATATTGAGAATTTTGCAAATTTGTCCTTGGAATCTGTTGAGAGTTTTGTAAATTTTACACCAGAAACTGTTAGAAATTTCACAAACCTGTACTCGAAAGCAGTTGAAAATTTTACAGATTATTACTTTAGCACATAACTGGAAATGTTGTAAATTTATATTACGGAAAGTTTGAAAATATTGCACATTTGTACTCGGAAACTGTAGAATAATTCACAAATTTATCCTCGGAACAGGTTAAAAACTTTGTAAATTTGTTCTCGGAAAAGGTTGAAAATTTTGAAAATTCGCCTTCTGAAATTTGTGGAATTTTTGCAAATTTGCAAAATTTTAAAAGTTTTGGATTGTGATAACACGAAAAACTTGAATTTCCATGACTTTTTCATAATAAGTCATTCCTCTCAGACTTTGCAGTCGTTTTTAAGTTCCTTGACTTTTCCAGGTTTTCCAGCTCTGGGATAACTTCCATGGAAATTCAGCACAGTCGCAGTTTTGATTTATTCTATAAAAAATTGTAATTATTATTGTAATTTATTCAAGTTTGTGCATTGTTATGACCAAATTAGCCTTGTAAAACATCCTTGGGTCGTCTCATTCTGCGTGCATAATTAATCAAAATACTAAAATAGCTAAGAAACAAGTGTTTAAAAGTCAAAAATTGAATAAAATCCAAAAATACTGCTTATGGTTATTGCAGAATTGTCCAGGTAGTTTGGAATTGAGCCAATTACCGAAGGCTACTTGGGTTTCATCTGATAAACCGATAGAACAACATCAATTTGGGGTATCTTGCCTCCAGAATTAATCCGACATTAATAATGGAGCTAAGTCACAAGTTTTCAATGCCAAATAACCCAACCGGAAAAATAACTTCGTTAAAAGTAGATTTCCAGCTTCGCAATATTTCGCTATGTAATTTCATAACCGGTTTGTCAAAAAAAAATAATAATAAAAACATTTTATACATGAAAGTATTTCCTGTTGCTTCTTTGCTAGCAATAGATGGCGCTGCTGCATGGTGACCCAACTCCCATCCCTGGCAGCAATGAGGGACAGTTCACAGGGTTCCCCCAGAAATTTCATATTCAACTGACTTTTCCAGGTGTTTAAACAGATTTTCGTGACCAACGACAAAACTGACAGATGCCAATGTTATTCACGATTTCGAAAATCGTGCTTTGCATTGATATTTTGCAAAATTCACTAATGTCAATTTTGAACATTTTTCAATATTATCATAGGAAAACATAGGAATAAGTATTCGGAAAATGTTGAATGTTTTGCAAACTTATACTCGAAAACTGTTGAAAATTTTGAACATGTTTGAAAACGTTTGAACATTTTTCAAAATTAACATAAGAAAATGTATTCGGAAAATGTTGAAAGTTTTGCAAACTTATACTCGAAAACTGTTGAAAATTTTAAGCATGTTTGAAAATGCTTGAACATTTTTCAAAATTAATATAGGAAAACATAGGAAAATGTATTCGGAAAATGTGGAAAGTTTTGCAAACGTCTACTCGAAAACTGTTGAAAATGTTTAAAACAATTTTGTACAGGAAAACAGTTAAAATTTTTGCAAATTTGTGCTTGGAAACTTTTGAAGATTTTGCAAATCTGTCCTCTGAAACTGTTGAAAATTTAGCGAATTTGTACTGAAATTTTTTTTAAAAAAGTTTGCAAATGGGCCCTGAACTATAACCACGTAGAAGCATTAATTTTGTTTTGTGACAACATCAGTACGTTGAATTTTCCTGACTTTTTCAAGCATTTTCAAGTTCTCAGAGTTTTCCAGGTTTCGGCACCCTGTTTTAAACTTATGCTTGTTCTATTCAAACTTCCTGTTATTTTTCCCCAGATTTTGCATCTTGTTAACAGTACTCGAAGCCATGTACAAAAAAAAATTGAGAAACTTGAGTTTTTTCCCCTTTTTATCTTTCGAAAACAACAACATGCCTTCAAGCCACTCTTTCCTGCCATGATGGGTCCGACAAGAATAGAACATAATCTGACAGGGCAACCTTGTCACGAGGCGTAACCAAGATGGCCGCCAAGGAGATTTTTACGCCATATCGCTTACGTCTCCTTGGCGGCCATCTTGATTAGGGATGCGGATTGGCCACCCTGTATGCAGTACCTTGCTGTTATTTATGCTGTTATTTATGACAACTACAGAAAGTGGTTTAAGTCGAAACAGCTGTTAATTTATATAAAACAAGCACCCTTGACCTGGATTTCTGAATTTTTTTTTTTGTGTGTGCCTAGATATTCATGATGACATGATGGCACAAGTTTTATTCTGGAAAGGGGTTATGGGGAAGGCAGGGGGTTGGTAAAAACAAGATGACGCCTGGAAATCCAATCATGAATGCCAAATTCTCTGCCATCATTTCGATGCAGGCGGGATTTTATGACCAATAATAACAGCGCCATTGCTGCATACAGGATTCTCTTCAATTTTTCGCTCCCAAACTCCATTATTTTTAAGAAATCGCGCATGTCCAAGGTTCTCCCCTGAAGCAGCTCCCTCGCAAATGAGCTCCTGCGTGTTCATTATCCATAAGATAAAAAAAGTAATAACGAAGGTACTCAGTTCGTCACAGCTTCCAATTATGGTTGCTTGGCGAAGGTCGCAGAAATAATGTTCGTGTAAATGCAACAGCTTGTACACATGTAATGCATCGTTGGTGAGACCATGACCAGTACCACCGTCATGTACCTCTTTTTTTCCACAATGACCTTTTCCAAAAGCAATTGAACGAGTGTGACTGTGAGATGATATCTTTGAGAGAGAATGAGCACTGTCTTGTTCCTCGAATGAAATTGCATCTTAATTGAATAGGATTGCGAGAGCATTTTTTGCCATTTTATTTGGAAGAACGATAGGGATCTAGCAGCGATCAAAAGATTTAAAAACGTTTATCTTCAAAGTCTAATCATGGGAAATAGATTGCAAAACCTAAAGGGTTATGGTTTCCTTGTTCGAAGCTTTGCACTTTTGCTCGAGGATTTCTTGAAGCAACCATTTCGAAGTTTTCAGTTGTGAAAAGCAACCGACAGAGCATTCAAAATGTTGTTTTTAAAGCAGGTGAGAAGAACAAATACACGTACTTAAAAGAATTCAAGAAGGTGAAGTGCATTGGTGTTAGAATATCGTTTTTTCCCACCAATTATTCTGCTTATCGAATCTTCTGTCAGATTTGCGAGCTACAGTATGCAAACATGTATTCATTTGTTTCATATTTTCCTATTCTTTGTACAACTTACCTTCAAATACAAGAGTACTGTTCAATAAGTTTCCGCAGTCATCAAAAACAATAATAAAAAAAAACGTCTGTATGGATGTTTATGAAATTTGTTGGAAAAATTCTTCCATCATCCTGAACATATTTCAACATTAAAATACATGTTTCAAAAATTACACGAGCTAAAAATTCGAAAGCAAAGATGGACTCCGAGGAGATAGTGGCTCAGCAGTGGTCTGTTGTTTGTTTTTTAACTTTTAAAGGCATTACAGGAGCAAAAATATGTGAAATGTTCAAGGTCCGAGCGAGCGATGTCCAAACGTTCGGTCTATAAGTGGATTGAAAAGTTAAGGAATGGATGTCTATCCATTCCTGTGAAAGATGCTCAGAGAAGTGGTCAGCCAGAGTCTGTCAGAAATGCTGATTTGGAAGCTTTGACTGAAACGCCAGCAGACAACATTTTTATAAAAGCGAGCCATTGTGCTTCGCATTAACAAGTAGATTTTGATAAAAAATTTTTTCCAGTTGAAACTAAAAGATCATATTAGTGATTGTCACTGTGAGAGTTATATCCATAGTCATTAGTCATCGTTAATTCCTGGAGAACACCTAAAAAATTAAAAGCCTTTAAAACTTTTTTTAAATATTGTTGCAAATAATTATTTATCCATGTATAAATGTATATTGAGCAAGAATAATACTCAATTAAGAAGGATTTTTTTTAATTATAAACAATCGTTGTTTAAGCTAAACTTATATAAAATTTAAAAAAATCTGGCTCCTCTCAAATGTAAATTGTTTTTAATTCTTAATATTATTTTTAATGTAAGAAAAGTTATCTTATTTATAGTTCAATGAAACATCTCCATAGTTGAATAAATAATCAACGTACAAGTTAGTATACTACAGATGGCGCCACTCACACCCCTACTGTATTGAAAGGTGTAACAAAAGATGCGCAGTTCAACAGGCACGCATTATCATGAGTGTCTCAAGAAAAACTTACGAAAATAAACATACTGTATAAAATCACATCAAATTTTGCAACACCGTATATTTTCTCTGAAATTATAAACAAAAAATGATACTTTTGTCTAGCTTTTCTTGTAGAGCATGTAAGTTTTATTGGTTTAAATGCATTAGGCAAGCCTGATATGGACCAGAATCGCCGAATAGGCCACCATAAGCCACAAGAACAAGCTTAAAAATGCTCGTGAGTGGCTTTTAAGCCTTTCTACGAGTGAGCTGTGTCATTATCCAGATTAGCAGTCATTGCTCCAAGAGATGAATCGCTTGAAAGTTTAATGTTCAGATAGTAAAACACCCCGTCCAATATAGTTTAATTTATATGTTAAGTGGCTTTTGCTTATCAGGGAAAGTTTGACACATCCGAAGAATTCGGATAATAAGAATTTCCAGGTTGGATCACTTGATTTGATTTCCAATCATCTTTCACAGTTGTCTGCCCATTTCTGAACTTTTCAATCCACTTATAGACCAAACGTGTGGACATTACTCGGACCTTAAACATGTCCCACCTAATCACATTTCTGCTCCTGAAATGCCTTCAAAATAAAAAAAAAAAAAAAAAACGATCAACAGACCACTGCTGAGCTACTATCTCCTCGGAGTCCATCTTTGCTTCGATTTTTAAGTATGTGCGATTTTTTGAAACATATCTTTTAATGTTGAAATATGTTCAGGAATGATGGAAAAAAATTTTCCCAACAAATGTCATTAAAATCCATACGGTACAGTCGGTTTAAAAACAATGATTACAGAAAGTTAATGAACACATCGATAATAGAACTTTGTTGCAACAAGATTTGTAAGTTTGGTGACTTTTCTGGTTAACATGAATTGTGAAAAACAAGAATATGTAGTAATGAGTGCTATGTTTCAGCACCTTGTTATTGCAGGTTATTCATTCATCTTAAGGTGCCATTCGAGAAGGGCGTCCGCAAAATTTTCCCAAAATTAGACTCCTCCCCCGCCATTCCCCGCATCGTGTCCGGTAAATCAGGCTACTCCCCCCATCCCTCACCCTATTCAGACGTCCCAAAACTTTTTAAAAAAAATTGTATTCGGAAAATTTTGAAAGTTTTGCAAATTTGTACTCAGAATCTGTTGGAAATTTCGCAAATTTATCCTCGAAAACGGTTGAGAATTTTACAAATCTTTACTAGAAAACGGTTGAAAATGTTGAAGATTTCTTCTTGGGGAAAACGTGGAAAATGTTGAAAATTTGCAAAGATAAGACATCGGAAAGGGTTGAAAGTTTTGCAAGTTTATGCACAGTACTATATAGTTTATGCTCGAGAAAAATTAAAATATTTTGCAAATTTGTACTGGGAAAATTTGAAAGTTTGCAAATGGACCCTGAGCTTTTAAGTTCTCTGAATTTTCCAGGACTGGAATTACTTTGTTTACTGACTTTTGCAATTTATAACACATCACCTATCCGTTATTGCGCTCAATTTCCCTTTTACTTTGGGAACTGAATTTATTTGACATTTTTTTTAACAAGTGGACTTCCGAGTTGGTCATATACACCCTCCCTCCCCCTGTCCACATTGTGTCCGTGACTGAACGTACTCCCCTCTCCCTACCCCTTACATATTGCGTCACAACGTCAATTTAAAATTTCGTTGAATTTATCAGGTAAAACAAACTTTTCTTGTCTTCGAATTTCATAAGTACAAAATCTGACTTGTATTATTTGAAAGACATTTTGACATCACTTGGGGGAAAGTTGACGGCGCCAACAATGTCAATTGTTGGTTGATGAGTGGGGTGGGGTGAGGTGCAGGGTTGACGCCATATCTTGAATGGATCATAACAGTTAGTGACACGTGAAAGGAGTAAATACGACCAGTTTTGATAAGTGTACATTAAAAAAATCTCGAAAGCCAATTATGACATGGCGTTAAATTAAGTGCGAAGCATTGTTGCAAAAAAAGTGTAGTGTTTTAAACAGGAAGGCATAAAAGTGTCGCAAGAGGTTCCTCGGCTCATTAACATGCAAGAGACGCCAATATAATGACGAAGACAAAACAAATACAAAAATAAAAAAGGGAGTTTTTCCTTGTCCAGGACGTGCAAATCTGCTAAAGAAGCTCAAGGGGAACGTCCTTAACAGGGATTTTTAAATATAGCCATGTTTAAGGGGGCACTCTCCAAGGCGAAACATTTTCACAATATCACGGAAAGAACAACATTAGCATTGTGCAGAAGGACGGCATTAGGAATTAGGGGGATTTTAGCCTGATTAGGTGAGGAATGTGTGGCATGTGCCTCGACTAAACATAAACCAGACGTTCTTCTGGCAGCTTGTTGCAAATTGACTGACAGCACGGCATCCATCTTCCCTGGCTATATCGGTTGGCACAGCCTTGCCATTGGCTTACATCTGGGCGCGAGGTATTCGGCTGATAACATCGGCTTATCACAAGGGGGCTTTGTGTTTCACAACAAATGTCAGCTGGGGGACCGAAAGTCAGAACAGCTTCCAAAATCTGTCAAGAAGCTGAATGGGGTGAAAAAATGGCGACTAATTCAAGGTAATTGACATGGGAAATATTAGGAAGAGATCACTCAGGCTGGGGTCCGGAGATGGGCATTTGTTAGTCGATTGAACAATCCGATTGATGGGACTGATTAGTCGTAATCTACAATAATTAGACTAATGATCGTAAATCCTTAGTGGTATATGCAAGGACTAACTGTCCAACTTTTTATCTATATGTGTATGGAACAAGAAAGCTATCTTAAGTATTTTTTTTGATAAATTTGTTAAAATTCGAAAGCATTGCAAATTTTGCAGTTTTTACAAAAAAAAATTCAGAAATGTTTGACAATTGGACATTTGTCGAAAAATTTGCAAAGTTTTCGCAGTATACGTAAAATTGCTGAAAAATCCCCCAATTAATTTTTGGACACATTTTCAAAATTGTCAAAAAAGTCACAAAATGGGCATTTGTTTGTCGATTGAACAATCCGATTGATGACTGATCAGTCATAATCTAGAATAATTAGATTTATCATCTTAAATCACTAGTCTTATATACAAGGACTAACTGTCTAACTTCATATCTACATGTATGTAAAAAGAAAGCTATCTAAGTAATTTTCGACAATTTTGATAAAATTCGAAAATATTGCAAAGTTTGCAACTTGTACAAAAAATTCTGAAATTTTACACAATTTGACGTTTGTCGAAAAATTCCTCAAATTGTGGACACATTTTAAAAATTGTCTAAAAAACTTTCAAACCGTCGACCCAAAATTTGCAATATCGTCGAAGTATTCGAAAAATTGTCGAAAAAGTCACAAAAATGTAGAACATTAGCAAAACTGTTGAAAAATCTGCCAAACTGTCAAAAATTCGTAAAATTTTAGAAAAATTCCCCAAATTAATTGTCAAATTGTCGAAAAATCTGCCAAACTGTAAAAAATTATAATCCATACCTTGCTCCGAGGCTATTTTGTAATCAATTAACCTTAGAAAATTAACAAATAGCCTCGCTCCAAGGCTATTTAGTCATCAATTTTAGTCATTAATTTTAGTCATGATTTAAAATTTTATTCAGCTATTACGTTATTCTGATCCAGCGACTAATGCTACAATAGGACTGACGATTAAAATACTAAATTAGTCATATTAATTTAAGAATGACTATTTTAATCGTCAAATTTTAGCCATATGATTGAAAACTTATTCGACTAATGGCCAACACTGCTGGGGTCCGTCATGGAAGTCAGCTTGATGTCACCCTTGACATCAGGTCCAAAACTCCTATTGTCCCCAAGGCATAGGACAATTGTATTCAACTGGAAATTGATTCCGAGTTTGTGATTACTTCTACATTCGACTTCCGGTAAATTGTGATTACCCGATATCCCCCTCGAGGCTTAATCCAATAAGATTACGACTGCAATCCCAATTCAACAATTACGAATGTGGTCTAATTACAGTGGACTTGGTGCAATCAACGATAAATTTTAAGGGAGTAAGCTTTGGGGATGCTGGACCTCCAACACCCGTAACTTTATAAGTATTATTTTAGGGCCAAATATTTATATTTTTCGAAAAGAAAAAGTTGTCCCGCCATCCTTCATTTTTTGCCAGATTGTTGTTACTTTTGTTTTATTCTAAATTTCCTAGTTTGTTTATTCAAATTGGTTGAAATAAATATGGGCTGCCATCTCCATGTAACCTCAAAAGTGAGACAGCTCTATTTCAACAAATTTTAATAAATAAACGATGACATTTGGAGTATGGCAAATGAAACAACGACCTGGCAAAAATTCAAAGATGGCGGTACAGATTAGTTTTCTAGAAATATTAATTGATGGGTCTAAAATTATACTTGTAAAATTCCAAAATTCCAAAAGTTTGGCCTTGCATGCAAGTATAGAAGTGCATGATAACCTAAGTCTATACAATGATTTTCATAAAATTTTAGTAAATTTAACGAACTAGTAATTTACCATGAAAGTGTCATGGCGGCTGTTAAAGGGGACGCTCATGCATGATAATTATTTAAAAATATCAAAAATTTTCAAATATTGCGATTTTTTTTTGGTTTGCGATTTTTTTTTTGATTTGCGAATTTTTTTTTGATTTGCGAATTTTTTTGACAATATTACAAGTTTTCAACAATTTTTCTAATTTTCCAATACTTTTGATAATTTCTAAAATTTTGGGAGTATTTTGACAATTTGGGGGAAAAGTTGCAAAGTTGTCGAATATTAGCAAAATTGTAGAAAATCGTCATACAATTTAATATAATGTTTACGAAATTATTTACAAATATGAACATTTTTCAAAAATTGTGAAAGTTTTCAAAATTGATCGTTTTTCAAGCTTTCAAACGTTATTTCAAAAACTCAAAATGTTTTTCAAAATTATGAACGTTTTTCTTTAATTTTGAACACTCTACAACACTTCTTAGGACGAACCCGTGATATACAGGGCAATGTGCACTGAAAAAAAATCTTAATTTTGGCAAATCTTAATTTGTTCAAGGTCGAACTTAAAATTTTAGACATGAAACATGTCTTCAAAAATGTCTAAATTAAGACTGTTCTTACAGTATAGCACATCATTCTATCTATATGTGGTCGCCTCTCTGTACATCCGGTTGTAAAATTCCCCGGAACATTAGCAAATTTAATAAAATAAGAATATTTATTTTCCAGAGCATTTTGGTTATGTTTAAACTAATAATTCGTGAAGAAACCAGTCTATTTTTTTTTCTTAGAAGTTCATTTCGCCTGTCCAAAAATAACTTAGAAATACATAAAACGAAATGTTGAAAATTGTTCTCTATATATAATTTTTGTATGTAATATTTTCTGTTAAAACCAATGAGATGTCAAATCCATTTAGCACTTTCATGGTCAATGATAATCGCAGTTAACAATGCTGGTTCAAAAAATTACTGAAATAAAAATGGAGTCGAAATTGGCGGAACAATGTTTCTGAATATTTCTACCAGGGCATACCGGATGTTAACACTTTTCTCATTACATGCAGTGACTGATATAGTAAGTCATCGACAGAGAGCCTCACATAATGAGTCAATGTCACTCCAGCAGATTTCTCACCAAACCTCAAGGCCTTGGGGAGCTGAAGAGGACATGTCTCATTCCTAAAGGCGAATTTCCTGCCTAACGTTAGGTTTTTATATACGACATCCACGTTTTTTTATCAAGTATGAAACTGGTGTAATCTCTTTGTAAGGAAAGGAACCGCTTACTGGAGCAGAAATGTAAGACCTTAGTCCAATCATCATTCAATGCACCAAGACTCGGTGGTAAGTTTCACTGATGGTGAGAAATCACCGAAATTGACATCGATTTATGGCACAATCACGTGTCACGCCACTTCTCGTATAATCATCGATCTACAACGAGACTATAGCGAGGATTTCTGGTGCCTGATCCGTAATGATATACTGAACACTTCCAATCATGTGGTTTGACTGCAGCGCCGTAGCGTGCATGTTTGGCGCCCTGGTGACCCCTGCAGCGCCCCCTGCCCACAACAGTATTGTAAAACATAACATTTCGACATTTTAAATTATAGAAAATTCGGTAAACGAATACACAAAAGTATCTACTTCAAAAATTGCAAATTTGTGTTCAAAGAAATTATATAAACTTTAAAAATTGACTAATGAAAATAGGAAATTTTTTTAAAAGTTGACAAAAATGTTTCAATTTTGCAAAATTGACTGAGGAAAATTTAATTCACCAATGATGATTTTGAAAATATTTCAGAATTAAGAGAGGAAAATATTGAGAATTTTTAAAAATTAAGAGAGTGAAATATTGAGCATTTTGAAAAATTAAGAAAGGAAAATACTGAGAATTTTGAAAAATTAAGACAGAAAAATGTTAAAATATTTAGAGGAAAATATTGAGAATTTTGAAAAACTAAGAAAGGAAAGTATTGCGAATTTTGCAAAAATAAAGAGAGGAAAATATTAAGAATTTGGTAAAATTTAAAAATGAAAATATTAAGAATTTGTTATAATTTAAAAAGGAAAATAATAAAAGTTTAAAAAAATTAAGAGAGGAAAATATTGAGAATTTTTCAAAATAAAGAGAGGAAAATATTGAGAATTTTGCAAAATAAAGAGAGGAAAATATTAAGAATTTTGCAAAATTTAAAGAGGAAAGTATTAAATGTTTAAAAAAAATTAAGAAAGGAAAATATTGAGAATTTTGAAAAATTACGACAGGAAAGTTTTGAGTATTTTAAAAAATTAAGAGAGGAAAACATTGAAAATTTTGCAAAATTAACCTCGGAAAACGTTTAAAATTTTGCAAAATTACCCTCGGATAATGTCGAAAATTTTGTAAAATTTACCTTCAAAACAACATTTATAAAAAATTTACATGATCTCAATATTACAAATCAAAATTGAAATTTGCATGACGAACTGTATACGTGTATATACAGCTAGGGTGGTCCAGCTATCATGATTCGTTCATTATCTTTTAAAATAAATAGTAAATCGTAAAAATTATTATAATGAAAAATAGAAATATCAACTTGCCGTTTAATTTACGTAAAAAGGAAGGGAGCCCCCGGTCCCCTTATGGGGATTCGGGGGGTCTCTTCGGAATTTTCAATAGGACCCCCCATTTTTTTTTGCAAATTATGAAAAATAAGTTTTGTCAAAAAGATTTTTTTGGTATCATTTTAGATGTTGCTTTAATCGATGTCCGAAATCGTGAAATACACCATTCACTTTTTTCAATAGGTAGCCTGTTGAAAAAACTGAATGATGTACTTCACGATTTCGGACATTGATTACAGCAGCATCTAAGATGATGCCAAAAAAATACCTTTTTTAGACAAAACTTATTTTGTTTTAAGTAAAAAATTGGGGCTCCCCATTTAAAATTACAAAGGGACCCCCGTATCCCCCGTAGGGGGACCCTTCATTCTTGCATAATTTAAAAGCGCTAGTTGGTATTATTAATTTTGATAAAAGATTTTTTGGCATCACCTTAGATGTTGCTGTAATCATGTCCGAAATCGTGTAATGCACTATTCAGTTTTTTCCACACTGTTGAAAAAAGTGAATGGCATATTACACGATTTCGGACATCGATTAAAGCAACATCTAAGATGATTCAAAAAAAATCTTTTAGACAAAACTTTGTTTTAAGAG
>JAQGBX010003672.1:0-16815 GCA_034698745.1 Megaphyllum sjaelandicum | reverse complement strand
GATTTGTCACAAATTCAGCATACCCCCCACCCCCTAAAGCCGTGACATCATTTCTGGATGGCTCTTTAGGATGGAACTGGAGAGCTGCATCTTTATATTGAAAGAGCCGCGGGTTGCTATCCCTTTAATAATGAGGTCATTACGACTGACGCCGTGCTGAATTGTGCGACTTCATTGTTAGGGGCCTGGTTGGAAGTCTCCCCTGTGCGTCGAATGACTGAAATTTCCCTGTCAATGGCGTCACTCACCGTTTTGGGGTAATTTGGTTGTCCTCTTGTGGTCGAGAGATCCCGCAGTTTTAACCGCGGCATACTTTCTAAGGGTAATATATTCGTAAGGCTGTTTTCTACTCGCCAGGTAGTGGGATTAAGTATGGTTTTAGCATTTGAAAGCTGTGAATCTATCTCCCTTGGTTCGGGAGATTGGTTCTGTGGACTATCCATTAGGATTCTAAATGTGGTATGGACTCTGTTCTCTTTTTGCCATGTGAACGAGATAAGTTGGGCGCCAGTTATCAGCTCCCTGGCTTCGCTGATCAGCGGGGTTGGCTGCGGAAAGGGGATTTGCGGAAAATCGGAGTCCCTTAGTTTGTTGCGGATTGGCCGCACTTACTGCGGTGACCTGGAGCTCACCTTGGGAAAATCTGCCGGTGGTCCGGGATGCTGGTTAAGCGGCTAGTGAATCCCGATCTATAAGGGTGGCCGTGCATGAGGGCCGGAAATTGAGGGATTTCTGTAAAGCAAATAACTCATTCTCTACGTTTTTTGGTTCTTGCGTTGTATATGGGCGACTTATAAAATGTTTTTTTAATTTATTGGTTTTATAACAATGAATAATCAAAGTGAGATTGCATGTAACGGTGAGAATGCTGGAACGGTTCTCGAGAGTCTGGCTTTGCTTCGACTGGCTTGCTGGTCCTGGAGGTGGCTTTTATATACCTCCTGTACATCCTGCAGGGGACGCTTTCTCCCCTTATCGCCGGGGCGTCGGATGACTTCAGTTTCCGGATGCTGTTCCTGGGGTTATAGAGGATCGGAAGAGCACAAGAATCCGGCTGGTAAATAAGGCTAAAGGGAAAGACGAAACGGAACTAAGCAGCTACCGGCCAGTGGCCATTAGTAGCTGTGTATATTAGCTGTATGCTGGATTGCTCAGAGACAGACTACCTGTTTGTGCTCACTCAATTGATACAGGTGGCAGGAAAACGAAAAAAGCCATGGTTTATGGCCTTCCTTGACATTAAGGGGGCTTTTGATAATGTAAACAGAGAACGACTGTGAAACATAATGGGGAGTTATGAAATTTCAAAGTGGCTGGTGAGGGCAATGGGATTGCTGCACGATCTTACATTGGTATAGCATCTAATTGAGCATTAATTGGATTGACTTATCAAATTGTAGTTTAGACTATTTTAATTTAAAATTTGGCTTCTAAGCTTTATTGGCAAACAAATGCTGAAGAGATGCGAAAAATCCATTTTTTTTTCTAATTTCAGATGAACTACTACCAGACATGCCACCAAGAAATGTACTTTGTGGCGTATTATCATGGCGGCCACACTGTCTACAGAAGATGGCCCACCGTCGCATTTTTGCAACTTCGTTCATAGCCGTCGCAGTTGTTCAGCTAATGACTTTGCCATATTTTACCGGCGTGTTGACCACCTTGGAAAGGGCCTTTGGAATCCAGAGTCAAACTATGGGCTTCATCCTCTCCGGCAATGATATAAGTCAATTGCTTTGTGGGGTCCTTATAACTTATGTTGCTCGACATGGGAGCCGGCCAACTTGGATGGCCTTTGGAATGGTCATGACGGCACTCTCCTGTTTCATATTTGCTTCGGCGCATTTACTTTGGGACGGTACGTCTGCAATATCTGGTAAATTGGCATCCTCGGCACATCATTCCCATGCACTTTGCACGAGGAACAGTGCCGGATCCTCGGAAACAAACACTAGTATTCGAGAGGAATCCTGCACAGAGCAGGATTTTTCCAAGAATTTCGTGATGGCTATCCTCTTTTCTGGACAATTCCTGTCCGGAGTAGGAAGTGCGACCATTTACACCTTGGGTTTAACATACTTGGATGACAGTGTTAAGAAAAGCGCTTCCCCGATGTACTTAGGTAAGAAGCGGCCACAAGAAGCTGGAATGCTGCTTGCACATAGAGCAGAGGTGTAATAAAAATAAGTTTAAAAAATGGAGAATTTATTTATAAAACTTTCTAATTACAGCAATAACAGATGGTCTTCGCTTATTGGGTCCTTCTCTAGGTTTTCTATTGGCTTCGTGGTTTCTCAGTATGTACATCAATCCAAAAGGTAATCAATATAGGCCAAGACAATCAATCAAATACAGTATTTAAAATATACAAAACATGTAAAAGGTTGTCATTTTCCCATTCATTGTTGATTCTCTATGTTTGCATTCCACATGAATTCTAAAACTTATACCCCACTTGCACATAAATGGTTGTTTATAGTTCATTTTTTAAGGGATTGTCCTAAGGCAAATGAGGGCAGTTACAAATGTCCACTTTTATTAGTGGTCATCCATATAGCCATATATTTGTTATTTGAGTTAAACACGTACGCGCCATGGCAGCTAAACAAAATAATTCTGGAAACGGAATAATTCGCCGATTTTTCTAAAAGTTTTATTTCTTGTTTTCGTTGTTTTTAAAATTAAACAGTTTTTAAAAAACTGGAAAGATTTCCAGTTCTCACTGTAGAAGGTCAAGGATCATCCATAAACCGCCTGTGTCCCGTTTTCACATGATCCCTCTCCCCTTTTCCGGACGTCCAATATGGATGGCCCCTAATAGGAGTAGACATTTGTAATTGCTCTCATTTCATTGATTTGCCTTAGTACTCCCCCTTAAATAAATCATTTTTAATGATTTAACCACACACACGTCCTTTTTGATTGGCCCCTAAGTCACACGACTTTTTTGAATGGCCTCTGCCACAAACACGACCACACGTTTTCTTATTTATATATTAGAGGATTTAAGGTTTTCAGCCACGTATACATAATTTAACATGGTGATTTCGTGCAATACTATCCATTCTTAGATGCAAGCATTTCTCAAATATTGCGCATTGATTTCCTAAGCATTGGATTTTTTGTCGCATCATTCCGAATACTTTAGATGTCGCACCACACGTTCATTTGTGCATCCTATTGAGACTTGTTTATTCCAAATGAGGCGTTTTTGCATGCTAGCTTGTGAACAACTAATTTCAAATGCCAAGGTAATTGATACCTGCTTCACTTTTATTCCTGCAATGCATCTATGGAATATAAATTAAAAAGTAGTGATAAAGAGATAAGCGTTTTATCACATAATCCTGCATGAGAAGCACAATCCAGAGCTTCTCGATCAACAAACACATCTCAAGAAATTCAATAAATTTCGAAAAGAAATCATATATATCTAAAGTTTTTAACAATCGCCCCGAACAAACAAAAAAAAGTAAACAAATCCTAATCTGGTCGGATCAGGTTCCATAAAGGTTGTCTTGAAGATACATATTCATAAATAAATTATCCATCACGATACTGTAGGTGTACGAGGGATGTTCATTATGTTTTCACAATCATTAATGTAAAAAAAAACGGCTTCATGGGTTTTAATGAAATTTGTTGGAAAAATTCTTTCATCATTCCTAAGCATATTTCAACATTAAAACATATGTTTAAAATATTGCACGTGATTAAAATTCGAGAGCAAAGATGGACTCCGAGGAGATAGTGGCTCAACAGTGATTTGTTGTTTGCTTTTCAAAACTTTTGAAGGCATTTCATGAACAGAAATGTGTGAAATGGTCCAAGTAATGTCCAAACGTTCGAATCGGTCTTTGAATGGATTAAAATGTTCTGAAATGGACAGACAACTGTGAAAGATGCTCAGAGAGTTGGACGGCCAGTGTCTGTCAGAAATGCTGATTTGGAAGCTTGGCTGAAACGCCAGCATACAGCTTTTTTTAGCAAAGCATACACTCGCTGCAAGAACCATGGGAAAAAAAGCATCTCTGAAAATGGCAAACTTTTTTTATAATAGATGACGAATACTTGCACTTGTATTTCTCTAACAAATTCCATTAAAATTAATACAGCCATTTTTTTTAAATGATTGCGGAAACTTAATGAACACCCCTCGTAGATCTATGTGGGCTATTACTTTGCATAGCCCCATAGATGAATCATTGCATTCATTCGTATACATGTAGGTGCAAAGGAATTAAGATTATGAAATCATTGAATCTTTGAATAATATTTGCACTATTTTTAGCAAGACCAGAATATGTTCGACAAGACCCAAGGTGGTTGGGAGCATGGTGGTTAGGATTTTTGGTAATTGGTACCATCCAGCTGTTCATTACGTTTCCCATCCTTCTTTTTCCCAAAAAATTACCAACACGATATCATCACCAACTTCCACAAGAATTCATACCACAATCTCCCTCAGTTACCGGTAAGCTACTTCTTCCTATTTTCGCTAGATTATCTGAATTCATTTACTGAAAATCATTCTTTCCTGTAGATTTGATAGCAACCATGAGACGCATAATAAGGAACCCCTTAATTTTGCTCCATATATTATCTAATGCACCGCAATTTCTTGGTACTATTGGGTAGGCTTTTAATTATGTTGGGGTTTTTGTTTGCATTGTAATTTCTCGACGAAAGAAAAACGATTCTAGCTTTTTCATTATGATGTGACCCCCAGTTTGATAAATAACAGAGTTCGGACTTTCCCATGCTTTTACATGGTTAGTTCAGGGCCCATTTACAAACTTTTTAAAAAGTTGCAAAAGTATCAACAATTTCCGAGGACAAATTTGCAAATTTGTCGACTTTTTCAAGGATAAACTTGTAAGTTTTTCAAACTTTTCCGAGTGTATACTTATTCAAGTTTTTCTAGTACAAATTTGCATAATGTTCAAACTTTTCTTAATACTAATTTACAAGATCTCCAAATGTTTACAAGGGCAAATTTTTTAAAAAAATTAAATTTTCGTAGTACAAATTTTCAAGATTATCAACTGTTTTTGAGCACGGATTTGTAAAATTCTAACAGTTTCCGAGGAATAATTTGTAAATATTTCAACCTTTTCAGAGAACAAATTTGCAAAACTTATAACATTTTTCTAATATATATATATTTGTAAAAGTTTCACAATTTTGTCATCCTAGTTTTGTACAATTTTTGAAAAACTGTGAATATTGTCCTGTATCGAGTTTTCAAAATCGTGGAAAAGATGGGCATGTTGTAATTTGGACATTGTGATTGGTTAGGGAATTATCTTTAGAAAGCTGGAAAAGTCAGGGAAGTTGAATATAAAATTTCTGGGGGAACCAAGCATACAAGTTTGTAAATAATGCTAAAAATTGCAAATTTCCTTTATGTTTATGACATCACAAGTCGCGTTTTTACTAATCATGATAATATGCGAAATTTGTTTTTATTTGTATACATGTACAGTATGTTTACATGCACTGCATATGCTAAAGATTAATACTTTTAGAATTCTAACCAGAATAGAAGTGTAACTAAATAGCGCTGTGCTGTAATCCAGACTCTACAATGGATAGGTACAATTAAAATTGACTTTTAATTTTATGGCCCATCACTTTTTACATATTTTACATTTGGACACAAATAGTTTAACGCTTGTTGAAATGAGGTGGAAATTTTTCCTATTTGATCGAAAGCCCCTCATTGCATTTATTTATATAGTTTTTTTTTCCACGTTCTAGGTATTCCACGTTTCTTACCAAGTATTTGGAAGCTAACTTTGGTCAGACATCTTCCCAATCAGCCCTTGTATCAGGCACAGCTGGGACAGTCATCATGGTGGCAGGAATTATTTTTGGTGGAATTATAATCTGGAAATTGAAGCCCAGCGCGTTTCATATTTGCCTCGCATCTGGGGTTGTGGATTTCATCTATGCCATTGGTCTGTTTGTCATGATGACCTACAGATGTGACAGCGGTTCTTTGGTTGGACTGAATTTTGATGATGGAAGGTCAAAACTTTGGCTTTCACAGGATACTTGTAAGGGCTGTATTGCGGTATTTGTTCTAATCTGAGTGTGTTTTCTCCAATATTTGTCTGCAGGGTCACACCGTCACTAAGTTGCAGTGCACATTGTGATTGTGCGATACAGTTCGACCCTGTTTGTTTGGAATCCCGAAACTATTTATCTCCATGTATGGCTGGATGCACAGAAATTGAAGGCAGATCGACAAACAAAACGGTGAGAAGAATCCTGATATTTATTCCAGGATTCTCCCAGACCTGGAAAAGTCAGGGAAATTCAACATATTAATGTTGTCACAAACCAAAATTAAGAGGATAAATTTGCAAAATTTTCAGTGGTTTTTGAGGACAAATTTTCAGACTTTTCATAATATAAATTTTCAAGATTTTTTACCTTTTCCTGGACAAATTTGCGAAGTTTACAACCTTTTCCGAGGAAATGTTTATAAATTGTTTAAGCTATTCTGAGGAAAAATTCGCAAAATGTTTCCGAGTACAAATTTGCAATACTTTCAACGGTTTTTGTGGACAAATTTTTAAACTTTTCGTAATGTAAATTTGCTAGATTTCCAACCTTTCTCAACACAAATTTTCAAAATTTTCAACAGTTTTGGCAAATTTGCAATTCTCAACCTTTTTGGAGTACAAATTTTTGGATTCTTTTCATAGTAAGCTTGTAAAATTTTTACAATTAACCTTTGTTAATTTTGTTAAATTTTCAAAAATGTTGATTATTGTCCTGTGTTGATTTTGCAAAATTGGGAGTAATTGTCATTGGTAAGGGAAACCTGGAAAAGTCCGGGAAGTTAAAAATTAAGTTTTTAGGGGAGCCCTGTATCCTGAAACAACTCTCTTAAAAAAATGCTTGTGAAGATGTGGATATTTAAACTATTTTCTGAAAAGCTTTAAAAGTTTGCTGCCGCTTGGGGGACCAATAAACATCAACATACCATACTGATAATATTTTTTTAAAAAAGAAGCATGTGTTATAAATTTTTTACCATTGTTGGTAAGACCTGACGAACGGTTCCTTTTGTTTTTTAGTATTTTCAAAGCTGTTCATGTTCTGAAATTTCCTTGGAAAATGGATTTAATATAAGTTATGATGAGCAAAGCAAGATGGGATATTGTCCTGGCTCAAGATCAAATTGTGAATATTTATGGCCTTACATCTACATTTTAACGTTTCTAAAATTTATCATCGCTGCAACCAAATCAGGTGACATCCTGGTATTCATGAGGTATGTACTTTTTGGCAATTGAGAATTTTTATGTAATGATATTAACTCTTAATTTTTATCATTGTTGCTTTTAAAATTGACCGATAGAAGCATGACGCAACTGGACAAGCCTGTAGCCATGGCAATGTGTACAAATGTATTTGGTCTTTTAGGTTTGCTATGATCATTGTAATTTCTTGTGACTAACTTTGCTTGAACCTGGAGAAACAATTTAAGAACTTTTTTTTTATTATTTCGCAGCATTCATTCCTGCTCCAATTTTGTACGGCTCATTGGCTGACAGCATGTGCCTCATCTCGGAAGTGACATCTTGTGGTGCAAAAGGAAATTGTTGGCTGTACAATATGGACGGATTACGTCATTGGTATCATGGAGTAACAATTACATGTTTAATCATTGCTGGTTTGTTCGAATTTACGTTGTCGGTTTATGTCCGTAAACTCAACTTGTACTATGACGTTCCAGCATCCCACCACCAGGTATGCAATTCAAATGCATTAATCGTGTTAGGGAAAGTAGAAGATTACCTGCCTGATGATCGTGTTTCAAAACAATCTAGTGCCAAAAGTAATTTTATCCAAACATAATTGAAATGAAAATAAACAGTTCCATAATAAAAGTCATAGAATGGTATTTCAGGTTCAAAAACGTCCATATCGATGAATTCGATTTTATTGTTCCCTTTTACTTTTGAGCAATTTTTTTTCATATTTGATATCTTCAAAATTGTCAATCCATATTTGTGAGTGCAAAGAAAACGGTAAACAGAATTTGAAAGGTCCCAATTTATTTCATTGAACATGCTCAAATCGGTACATGTATCCAACTTTTCCGTGTGAGTCCTTAGTTTGCAAGAATGTTTGCAAAGAAAGATTTTTTTGCTTGAATAATTCTAAATATAAAAGTTATTAAGGCGATTCACCCGTTATTTTTATAAAACACTAGCTGGGCGGCCCGGCTTTGCCTGGGCGGTAGTAATTAACCAAAAGCGATGGCGATATGATGAACGATCGAATTACCGCCTTGCCCCCTACCCCCACCCCCGTATCATGTCTTTGCCGCCTGAATGTAACCACCTCGTCCTGGGCCATATTCCTCTATGATATCTCCTTGCTCCCTACTCCCCTTCCCCTCTCCTCCCCGGTATTATCTCTTTGACGCCTGAATGAAACAGTCTATTCCCGATCCACATCCCTCTATTATACCGCCTTGCTCCCCCAATATCATCTCTTTGACGCCTGAATGTAACTATATCGTCCCGAGCCACATCCCTCTATGATACCTCCTTGCCCCCCAATTCCCCCCCATATTTCTTTGCCACCTGAATGTAACCGCATCGTCCCGGGTCATATCCCTCTATGATACCTCCTTGCACCCCTAACCTTCCCCTCGGTATCATCTCTTTGGCGCCTGAATGTAACTGCCTCGTCCCGAGCCACTACCCTCTATTATAGCTCCTTGCCTTTCCCCCTCCCCGGTATCATCTGTTTGACGCCTGAAAGGAATATTCTCGTCCTGAGCCACGCGGCTTGGAATCCTGAGCATAGCGCGTTTTGCTTTCACGGCCAACAGATGCAGGGTGACACAAAAATGCGTGCAAACGAAAAATTAAAAAAATAAATTGCCATTATTAAAAAAAAGCACAATAAATCCAGAAACTTGCATGGGAATCGAATGTGTGGTTTAAGGGGGAGTCCTATGGCTGACGAGGGTCGTTCCGAAAATACTTACATACCTGTTTGGTTGTAATTGGAATTTTAGCTCATCTCCATGGAAAATAAACGAAACAAAGAAATTCAAATTGTACGCACATTGGCGACTCATTCCCGGTCACGCGGGGGTATTTGTTTAAGTTTTTATGTTCCCTCCATTGCGCGTTCGGCAAATTAAGGCGAGGAGACTCATTCGAATTTCCATACTTAAAAACAGAGCGCCTGGAGCCCAGGCGTCCCTGTCGATAAGTATGGCCGTTAGCGCTAAAATTCGAACAAGTTCCCTCGCCTTAATTTGCCGAACGCGCAATGGAGGGAACATAAAAACTTAAACAAATACCCCCGCGTGACAGGGAATGAGTCGCCAATGTAAGTACAATTTGAATTTCTTTGTTTCGTTAATTTTCCGTGGAGATTAGCTAAAATTCCAATTACAACCAAACAGGTATGTAAGTCGATTTTCGCAGCGACCCTCGTCAGCCATAGGACTCCCCCTTAAGGTGAAAAACATGTTTTCATTTTGGCGCCAATGTTAAAATTATCTACTAGGCATGCTGAATGCCAGGCAAGCCTAATGAGCTTCACCTGTAATTTGTTATTTGAGTTAAACAACGCACCAAAATAGTCCGGGTGACAGACTAAATGGCCGATTTTGCTAAAAGTTTTATTTCTTGTTTTCGTTGTTTTTTTTAAAAAAAATTGGCCTCATTTCCAAGTTTCACTCTAGAAGGTCAAGGATAATCCATAAACCGCTTTTGTCCCATTTTCACCTTCCTTCCTCTCCCCTTTGCCGGACGTCCTATATGGATGGCCCCTAATAGGAGTCAACATTTGTAACTGCCCTCGATTTGCCATAGGACTCCCCCTTAAGGCACATTCCATACATTCAACATTCCAGTAGCTTACTTTTACGTGAATCTGGTTCTTTAACATTGCTGACCTCAAAATAAGTGCCTATAAAAGTAATAAAGAATTATAAGGAGAGAAGATTCATCCATAAAAAAAATACATTTTGATAATTCCCACTTTCTACCATAATTTCTTCCATTTTATGTTATCATGATACACAAAATTGCTGTACTCTTTTAATCAGCTTATAATTTATGCTTTGTTTGTAATAAAAAGAAAGAAATACATCACACCCAATAGCTAACCAAATTGATGCATTACCGTAGTTCGGCGTTGATATTCTTTACCAACTGTTAATGATCTCTCAAAAGTGGTACTCCTTTGATCAATGTCTTTCGCATACAAAATCTAAATTAAATGTTGATTTATTTAATTAACTTGCTCAAAAGTGCAAATTAAATATGCTATCGAAAAGTTTTTATTTAATTAATTTATAAACCTTATTGTGGGAGTCAATCCTAGCCTGTATCTGTCCTTCAAGTATTAACTGCATTAATTCATCTTCCAGAGCCAAAACGGTGGTATTAAATGCAGATGACATTCGATTCATATCAGCTGAGAGGTATGGACTGAAATACTATAAAAACAAGTGTTAGCCATTCATTTTTATATACAATATGTTTCCCTAATATTAAATTAAATATATTAAATATATAATTAAAATATAAAATTAAAAGTTTAAGAAATCACTAAGTACAATAACTACAAATGAAACTTATGAATTATTGGACCAAAATTTAAGAACTCACTTGTATTAGGGCCCTGTTGCGGATTTGCATGTATAGTGTATTTACATGTGGAGCTAAATACATATCCAATAACAAATTTTCCTAGGTAAATAAAAAGTAATTTTATGCTATTATGTGATTAAAATCGTATGCTGGCAATTATTTTAAGACAAAATTATCTGATGATAGAATCATAATGGATAATAATAAAAACTGTACCACCTAATATTATTTTCAGCAGTGGGTGGATTTTATGAATATTATTTATCAAGACTTAACTGTTCCTCAACCAATGTTAACTTATATCCTTGCTCAACGTTTTGGAATTACATTGCCTTCATCAGGAGCATGCTCACATGAAAAATAATAACTTTTACTTAGTTTACATCAACTTGACATTGAATCTACAAAAAGGACATGAAATTCGTCCAAAATTAGCATTAACACAAAACGGAATTTTAAATATTTGTGCATATTACTTGTGTATTTTGGAGATTTTCTTGGAAACACTTTGAGCAAAGGAACAATTGGTTGAGGAACAATTAATGGTCGTCATATAATATTTTCAATTATTATTTTGTTTATGTCAACAGAATTTTACTAAATCAAAAGGCCCTTCAATACCCATTTGTTAATATGCTAATTCAAGATACCTTTATCTCATCCAACAATTTTAAACAAGCGGCATATTTTGACTCATAAAATTTGAAAACAATATCACGAAGCTGAGGCTCCAACTCTAAAAATAACTTGAAGGAACTAAAAAAAAAAAAAAAAAGTTAGTACACATTATAGTTTTTCTGTACCAAGGAGTTTTTTTCAAGGGTAATAACAATAAATAAAAACTAGCGGTAAAACCCGACCTTGACCGGGTTGAAATTGTTGTTTGATTTTTTAACCCCTTTTATGCGATCAGGAGTTAGATTTAGCTGTCCTTTGTCTCCAAAAGATGGCACGATATGACATGGATACATCCCGGATGGGGGACGGGAAACTTGTTTGTCAGTTTTATGGCCCAGGCCAAATTTAAAGATTTATGGCCTTGTTATTCCTCACGGAGTTCACGCTCCTGGAGGTGTGCCATGAGTGGCCAATCACTGCCCAAGCCCGCCCGCCACGGAAAACCAAGATGGAGTCGTTTTGCCTTTTATATATATATAGATTAGATACTTATGGTACTAACCTACTGGAGATAACACACTTTTGTAACTCCTGTCTATCAAATGAGGCGAGTGCACACATCCCTCCATACATAGCAACATTACTGGGAGAAAGCAACTAAACAAAATTCATATTTTAATATGCATGCTCAAATTTCTCAAAAACCTTAACAACCACAATGCTTACATCTGGAAAATCACAATGATCAAAATTGGCTTGCAGGAAGTGTTTGGCAGAAGTTTTGTACTTTTTATTAGCAAGTTCGGCAAGCCCTGCAGCACACTGAAGTTTAGTCAAAACAGCCTGATTGCCATCTTTACCATGGGGCTAAAAAGTGGAAAAAGCTTTAAATGCAGGTAATATATTTAAGAGAAATGTAAATAAATTTCAGTACTAATAAATACAACTTAAAAATTTACCTCGGAAAATTCTGGAGTAGCTTCAGCTTTATTTACATAGCTTGTAACATGTGACCAATTTTGTAGATAAACGCTGACCTGTTTAATACTAAAAAGTTAGCTGACCAAACCAAGATACATGCTAAATGTACATGTCATGATGCTATCCAATTTCAAAATAGGTTCCTTCATCTTTTTAAAAGCACACAAAAATGTATACTGGAACATTAAATGCTTTCAACAAATTCTACAATAAATGCAACTCACCTTAATAACATTAAGACACATATTTATGACATGCTTCCCACTAGTGCAATAATCCCGCGCTCTTGAATAACATTTCAAAGCATTGTTCAGATCTCCACAGTCAAGATGATGATCACCTAAATCGTCGTGGCCACGCCTGACGTATTTTAGTTTAAGAGATCAATGTGAATCAATCTTTAAACAGAACTTTAATTATTAACATCTAAAGTGCCAACCTGATGCTTTCTTTAATAGAATTGCCTTTGTAATTTTTCAAATCTGTATCCAGTTTCTCCATTTTTAACGCAGCTTTCTTCGACTTTGTTTCAATCCACTGCGTGTCCAAAGGGGGTATATTGCTACCAGCACCCCCAGTGACATCAGGCAAATTCGTTGATCTAAGAAGCAATTAAAAGCCTCATTAAGTAAAACAGACAAAATTAAAATTGCACATACTCCTCCTAAATTAAACCCCATAACTCACCCTAAGGCATCAAGTAATTTACGATGCACTAATTGATACATATTGACATTGAAAGTTGTTTGCACATACAGAAGAGCCATTTTCAAAGCCTCTATCCTCAATGATGGGCAATGGTCTGCTATATAAATCAATCTATAAAGCTTTGCAAGACCAGTGTAGCTATTAGAATATGCTTCCAGATCCTAAAATTAAAAATATGAAACAATGTTGGGATTATAATAAAAAATGACTATCTACATTTAAGATTGTGCCATGGGACGTTATTTAACTACTATTTCTGAAAATGATGTTAGTAACTGTCCTTGCCAACACACAAAATTGCTTTCCCCAGAAGCAGGAATATATGGGGAAGGAATACGGTCTTGGCCAATTTAATACCGGTATAGGAACTGTTCAAGCATTCGCCAGGAGGATAGTGGGAAACAATGAAAAATCGCAACTGATCCAGGAATCGAACAGAATGCAAGGTGAGAATGTTAAATATTTATAAAGTGCTCACTTGCCGTTTAATATGAGCAAGGTGGCCAAATAGTTAGCATTCTCATCTCGAATGTGGTTTTTCGCGGTTTCCGAAAATCCCTCCAGGCGAATGCTGGGATAGTTCCTATATTCAGGGTGGCAAACGATTTCCAAGATTCAATATTTATACTTTTCAGGACTTTTTTAGATTAAATTTTAGGACTTTTTTTAAATTAAATTTTTAGGCTTTTAAGATTTTTTTAAAAGGAAAACATTTGTAATGCAGTATTTGATTTTTAATTCACATTTATAATAACTTAAAATTACAACAGAGTTTCCTAGAAATTTCGTTATCAATTTCCCTGAATTTTCCACATTTCAAAAAATGTCCCTGACCAATGACAATGTGAAAAATTGACATTTTTTAATAATTTTTTTAAAAATTCGGAAAATCGTTTGAAAATGTTGAAAATTTTCAAATTTGTCTTTGGACAAAGTGAACAAGTTTGCAACTTTGTACACGGAAAACGTGAAAAATTTTTAAAATTTGGACTCCGAGAAGGTGAACAGTTTTGCAAATTTGGACTCCGAGAAGGTGAACAGTTTTGCAAATTTAAACTCAAAAAAAGGTGGGAAATTTTGCAAATTTGGACTAAGAAAAGGTGGAAAATTTGGCCAATTTGAACTCGGAAAAGGTGCAAATTTTTTGCAAATTTGGACTAAGAAAACGTGGAAAATTTGGCAAATTTGGACTCAGAAAAGGTGGAAATTTTTGCAAATTTGGATTCAGAAAAGGTAGAAAATTTTACAAATTTGGATTCAGAAAAGGTGGAAAATTATATATTGCAAATTTGGACTCAGAAAAGGTGGAAAATTTGCCAAATTTGAACTCGGAAAAGGTGGAAAATTTGGCAAATTTGGACTCAGAAAAGGTGGAATTTTTTGCAAATTTGGATTCAGAAAAGGTGGTAAATTTTGCAAATTTGGACTCAGAAAAGGTGGAAATTTTTGCAAATTTGGATTCAGAAAAGGTGGAAAATTTTGCAAATTTGGATTCCGAAAAGGTGGAAAATTTTGCAAATTTGGACTCAGAAAAGGTGGAAAATTATATATTGCAAATTTGGACTCAGAAAAGGTGGAAAATTTTGCAAATTTGGACTCGGAAAAGGTGGAATTTTTTTTGCAAATTTGAACTCGGAAAAGGTGGAAAATTGTGCAAATTTGTACACGGAAAACCTTGAGAATTTTGCAAGTTAGTACATGAAATATGCGGAAAAATCTTCAATACGGATGCTTACTATTGGTCTTTCTTTTCGAGTGCGATTAGACGTTGGAATAATCTTCCTGGCGATAGTTCAGATTTAACTCGAGTTCAGTTTAACAATGATTGCTAAGTCGCAAATGATGTAGGAGCTTTCTCCTAAAAACGGGCTTGACACCCCTACCATATGGCATTCAATTGCTGACTGTAGGGTACTGAGTTGAATTGAATTGAATATGGCCATATCTCCAAATCTGGCCATATCTGAGGTATTCTGGCCAATTTCTGGTCTAGTTATATTTAAAAAAACTTATATATAGCCATATTGACGGAGTATTTTGGTGGCACTCTGTACTGCGCGTTGGCCACTTGTTTTCCTGCAAGGAATTGTGGGACCTCAATGGCAGCTGGGCAATGTGTTAGGCCTCTGGACTCCGCCTACGCGCTGACGATTGGCACGAGACGGCCAATCGGAGCGCCTATCAGGGCAAGGTTGCCGGTGATAAGTTGAGGCTGGCGAGCGCCGGGATGGGCTTTCCTTGTTCCCACGTACCTGGCTTCCTGGTCCACCTGGCGGAGATTCCCTGACGTCACAATCTTCGAACTTTACAGGGTGTCCTGTAAAGTTTAATCGGTACCCTGGTACTGAAATAAATAACTTTAGAACGGAATGGAATATTCCAGTTCTACAAAATCCGGATGAAGTATCTTGGCGACACAAACACGAATAACCGACTTTCCGAATTTATTACGACAATTTCAAATTATTTTCAGGTACAAAGGTAAAAACTAGTATTAACGAATGCCAATGCAATACAAAATCAATTTAAATGCAGCAAAGTTTAAAGATGCGATCGAGGAGGATCCTTCCTATGATCGTGCATTGGGACAGTGTAAGGACTAAGCCAAAATGTTAGACTTATGTAGTCCCAGTTAGGATAAATTTGAAGAAACTTTTAGGCTTGAGAACCAATAAAATTTCGTTCTCTAAAAATGAACAATGAGAAAGTTTCCAAAGAATCTGGTGTTTTAAAGTGAGATTTTAATTATTTTGTTTTCTTTAAATTTCAGAATTGGATTTGCCGTACCTGAACAGGTCGGCGCCTTTAATCAAAGCCAGAACAGGACCAGGACTGACGTCACTGCTCCATGCAGGTAAGTCGATAATTGCTTTACCCTGCTTTTTTAATAGTTTTTCAGCTACCTATATCTACCTATAACTATTTTTTCCACCCGAGAGCATTTTGAGGTTTATTTCTTCCGGGTTTTTTTACCAAAAAATTTTAAACAAGTGGAATAAATAATTGAATTCATTAACTTTCAAAATAAATGTATGCATAGTGAACAATTGAATACAACGAATACTATTAATTTATAAACTGCTGCCACGGTTGCAGTAACTTTGTATTTGTTAAGTATCTTAAAAAATAAAAAATTAACATTATTTAAAAGGTAGAAGTGGCCGTTAATATTGGCTATTCAGGAAATTTGAGGAAACGTAAAAGAAGCCTATTTGCCATCGTTTGTTGGGGCCTTCGTCAGTATTGCCATGACGTCATTTTTAAGCAGACGATTATCTACGCTTTAGTCTTGCACGTCACCCACGAGCCTAGCAAAGCGATCACGCAGCGAAAGCGTGGCTAGCAACGCGAGCGCGATAGGGAAGTCTCGCTCAAAATGCGGCCATTGAAGTGGAAACCCAGCTTTAACCTTACATGGTTTATCGGAACTGAAAGATTGAACGCAACAATTCGCTTTTGCGTGCAGATTCTATAATGCTTCCCTCCCTAAATTATCGTAATCCAAATAGATTCTATAAACATTTAAAAAAAAATTGTTGCGAATTCTTTCATATTCTAAATTATAGCTCAAGTATATAAAGCAGAATGTTTCTATATACTTGCAAATTGAATCTGGAGACAAGATGCAATTCCCTCCTCGTGCCAACACTATAGCAAATATAGTCTAAGTTAATAGTTTTGAGACGTATCATTTTTCGCCCCCTTAATATTATCTATTATAATCATTTATAATCGTTTTCCATTGATATTCTATTAATAATATCCGTTCGTATCTTCAGATTCTATTTTACTAGATCACCAAAGTTTTACCCTTAGCTTGACCTCTAAACAGCTGGTCACAGTTGGTCGTTGACCTCCCTCTTTTGCT
>JAQGBX010003671.1:0-16816 GCA_034698745.1 Megaphyllum sjaelandicum | reverse complement strand
GTTTTTTGATTTTATACATGGGTCCCTATGGCGGGACCAGCATATTTTTTGATTTTAGACAGGATTTGATTTTACACGGGTTGATTTTAGACAGGTTCTACTGTACTGGGATTCTTTAGACCACATAACTTTTTAACACTCCTCAATAGTTCAGTCTTATTGCTCATGTGACCGCAGAAGTCGCGCCTTTTACGGTATGTTTTTTTTTCTGACAGCGATGGTGTTCTCAATGACCTTCTATTACTGTAGTCTGTAGTCCATCAGTGATGATGTTGGGGGAATTGACCATTCAGAAACATTACCAGCTAGAGCATTGGCGTTAAATTCTGCTGTGTTTCTGCTGACAGTGGCCTAGCTGCCCGTCAGCCTGGACAATGTTCCACAACCTTCTCTGCTAGGATCCATTCTCACTCGATTTTTTTCATATTTTCAAACATCCAAGATGTACATGTACTCTTCCTACCGTTAAACAGGGTTTCCCCCAGACATGGAATACCTGGAAAAGTCAGGGAACTTGTAAATGACCTGTAAAAGTCAGGGGAGATTGGTTTATTTTGAAAAAGCCAGGGAAATTCAAGCAGTCATGGCGATCCAAAATAAATTCTTCAACGAGGTTATCTCAGCGCCCATTTTCCGAGTAGAAATTTACATAAAAATTCCACATTTTCGAGTACAGATTTGCAAAATTTTCCACGTTTTCCGTAGCACCAATTTGCAACATTTTCCACGTTTTCCGAAGCACAAATTTGCAACATTTTCCACGTTTTCCGAGTACAAATTTTTAAAATTCTCTATAGGTTTTCCGAGGACCAAATAGCAAAATCTCCCACTTTTTCCGAGGACCAAATTTCAAAATGTCCAACTTTTTCCGGGCACAAATTTGTAACATGTTCCGAATACAATTTTTTTTTCCATTCTAACAAACTTTTTTTGTTGATTGTCAAAATTCTTTAGTAAATTTAAAAAAAATATTTTCCAATGTCAATTTTTCACGTTGTCATTGGTCTGGGAGAACCCTGCGTTAGTTTCGATTGGATTGGATTATTGTATACCTTTGTCCTTTGAGACGGAACCCCCGTTAGGGGGCGCTGCCAACTTATTGTAACGGAACTCATTCCCCACTTCAATACCTCAATACCTCCTCAATACTACCTCATTACCTCCTCAATACCTCAATACTACCTCAATACCTCAATCGATCGGTTGATCAATCGACTAACAAATGTTTTCTAACCTCGTCGCTAGATCGCGCGTCGATCAATGACATGAGTTATTTACGGGTATGAAAATTGGGAGCTTGTACAGTAGAACTTGTCTAAAATCAACCCGTGTAAAATCAAATACTCTCTAAAATAAAAAAATATGCTAGTCCCGCCATAGGGTCCCATGTATAAAATCAAAAAACCTCCATAAAGTGTAATTGCAAAAATTTTTACTGGTCTAACATTGGTCCGGATGATTTTTTAAAATAAAAACAACGAAGAAACTGACAAAATATCAAGTATAGAAACAAAATTGTCAAACATTGTAGCAAAAATATCACCAATCCTTTGTGTTGTCAGATTTGATGTTGACTTCTTCAGTGTTTTAGAGATTGTGGATAGGCAGACCTTGATTTTGTGATTTTCCTCAAACCACTGTCTGAGTTCCTTGAGTGAAGCACTTGGATGATCCTTTTTGTACCGACACAGGGCTAGACAGAGAGACTCTGTCATTGTGTTGTGAGTTGAACCTTTGGTCAACCTGATGTTGACCTGTACAATGTACTTGTAAATGTGACAGGTACATATAGCTAGGCGCTGCAATGCAATCACTTTGCATGTACTAAAATGGGGCCCAAAATAGAAAAAAGGGGAAATTCCCTGTACAGTACGTGTTTAAAGATGATGCTCAATAGCTAGTGACTCATCTAGAATTAAAAAAGGGGAAATTCCCTATTTTGAAGCTGTTTCTGGATGAACCTTTCTGAAATCAAAACCTGTCTAAAATCAAAATTTCCCCCGGTCCCAAGCCTTTGATTTTAGACAAGTTCTACTGTATTACTATCGAAATGTGAAAATTTAAAATGGCGACGTTAAGAGGGTAGACCGGTGATCCGTTGTCTGTGAGAATTTCTCAAAGGTAACTTTAGACAAAAAATATTTCCAATATATTTTTTTTCCTAAATCTGATTAGGATGAATAGCTGCAAAATGTGGATTTCAGATTCACACATTCTTGATTCTTGATGTTTCATTCGAGCTAGTATATGATGCTATCGAAATGCGAAAACCCAAAATGGAGGCTTAAAAGAGGGTCGACCAGTGATCCGTTGTCTATGGGAATTTCTCGAAGATAACTTTTTGGACAAAAAATATTTCCAATAAAATTTTTTTTCCCCTAAAGATAATTAAGATAAACAACTACGAAATGGGGATTTCAGTTTCACAAATGTTTCAAGCATTGCAATTTTCAATGCAAAAAAGCGCCATCTAGGGATGAATACATATCAATTCGTGTAAAAAGTGAAGTTTTTAACTCTTCTAAAATTAACGAGTGGGAAATTTACAATTCTTAGTTCAAACTATTTTTCTTGTAATTCCCATAGACAGCAGCTCTCTTGAACTTCAGTGATTGACCCCCTGGTAAACCCTCATTAGATGATTTTAGGTATGCTAAAGTCAGATGTATTTTTAAACCAATTAATGCACTCCTTTTACACACGTGACTTCAAGCCAACCAAACGTGACAGGCCATATTAAGTAATGCTTAATTTGTCTGACTTTCCCTGTCATACAGGTCAGTTGATGTTCCAAAATACATGTAAGACAATTTATAATAATGTTTGAAGTTCAGTGTACATGTACGATTCGCGTCAAAAACTCCAAATCATTCCAAATAAAAATACTGAAAATGTGGTATTTTCAAAACGGTATCTCACCACAGAAGTTACAGAGGACCAGTTTGATTTCATTGCAATTGTACTTCCCTACCAGAAGTTACCTCCATCTTGACTTCATCAGATCCTTACCCAGATAATCCAGATTGCCTTCAAGGCTGTCACACACGAGGCAATTTACATCCAGAAATTTGTTGGTTGATATTCCTCCGTGTGTTGAAAATATTTCCTTCGCAAATATTACTTCCAGAGATATTTCCAGAATAGAAAATCATTCCATTCTGAACAGAAATATTCCTTGAAACAAACTGACGTGATTTTTTTACAGTCAGGCACAAATGTTTATTTTTGATGTGGCCTAGTCAATTAGGAAAGACATTGGACATAAGCAGGGTTGTCAAGTTAGCATACTTACAGTGCTGTAATATACTCTAGGGATATATTTGGAAATACATTGCTCCATGCGTGTATCAAGTTACGGGACATTTTTTCAGTTGAAATCAATTGCCTGCAATTTCTAGCAATTTATTTCCGGATATTATTTTCCTCGTGTATGACAGAGGTCGTTTCATTTTATTGCAATAGTACTTCCCAACCAGTAAGACCATCATGTCTTCATCAGATCCTTACCCAGATTGCCTTAACGCCGTCACTCACAAAAGCAATTTATCTCCGGAAATATTGTAGCTTAATATTACCCCGTGTGTTTGAAAATATTTTATTTGCAAATTTTATTTCCAGAATAGGAAATGATCCAATTATGAGCAGCTTATTTCTTGCGACAACTGCCATCGCTGGTTTCACAGTCAAGCACAAAAGTTTCTTTTTGCATGTGGCCTAGCCAATCATGAAAGACATTACACATACTGTAAGCAGTGTAATCAAATTTAATAGCTTGCTTACATTTGCCTGTTAAACAGTGCTGCCATCTACTCTAGGGATATATATGGAAATACATTGCTCCATGCTTGCAGCAACCATTTTTCAGTTGAAATCAATTGACTGCAATTTCTAGCAATTTATTTCTGGATATAATTTCCCTCATGCATGACGGCCTTAGCATAAGTTGCCATTTTCCTTACCCTTCAACGACCTTGAACGCATTATTTTCCAGGTTTTAAAAATCCTACCAGGTCTGCCCAGACAAGTTAACACCATGACAAAACTTGCAACCCAAATTTCCTGACTTTCAATGTCAATTTCAAGGATTTTCCTTTTAGAAAAAAAAAATTGACAAGGCTATCCCAGGTCTATTTCTGAGTGTATTTTCATCCGAGACCCGTGCGAAATGAATACCCCTCGTCCTTTCTTCACACGAAAATAAAAGTTGAAACGTCTTCCTGTGACCAGAAACCAGGGCCTGGTTTTTAAAGAGGGGGGTAAAAGTGGGGGCTAAGAAGGTAGACCAAAAAGAGGGAACATCCTTGCAACAAAAGAAAATGGTGGGGGCCTAGTCTAGGGAAAAAAACCAAAAACACCTGTGACCAGCTGGCGCTAGTGGACTGTGCAGATTTTCATCAGGTGAGGAGAAAAGACCGTCTTAGGAAGCTAAGGTCACCAGAGTTCGCTATGGTGGGAAACTTGTGTTTGGTTTTTTTTTCACAATACTGTACTTGGGTCCAAGTGCTCCAGGCGAATAAAAACAAACTTAGAACGTGAGGCCAGGCCCAAAAACCAGATCCAAATGCAAAGTTTTACATTGAAGTGTTATTTGGGTTTTGGAGTCAGTTGGCCGCTCACTGCAGGGTGTGACAAAGATACTGTCTCCTGTTTCAGCAGAACAGTTATTTCTGAGACTGAAAAATACATGTGCATGTGTATATTTGAAAATATCATGTCTATTAGATTTATTCCACTTAAAATTGTAAAAAACAAACAACGCGTAGGTTCAAAGGTATATTTGTTTGAATATTTTTTTCATCATACGTTAACAATTTGCTGATAATGTACGTGTAAATTTAATAAGAAAATGGCTGCACGAAGCATGCAAGGACAGGGACATTTGCGAATGAAATGAAAACAATGCAGTTGATCGAAACGTGATTCTCACAATCTCTGCAAGCATTTGTGATACGTTCTTTCATGTTCAGAAAAACTTCTTAATGTTTATTTATTTATTTTTTTTTTTTTTTTTGCGAAGCATACGAACATGAATATGTACTGTAAACTAGTGGTTGCCATTGAAAAACATGACTGACCTTAAAAAAACCTGGACGTCATTAATTTGCATTAAAATTAATACTGGTGTTTTCATTCTCCCTTCATATTAAACTCATTTTTGTTAGAAACACGTTTCGAGCAAATGCTTTGTTTCCATTTTACATTATCTACATACAGTGTATGTCCCTTTCCGTGCCTCACCCTGCATTCAATAAAATTTGCATGCATCTCCATGTTAATTTAGAAAAAAAAGTTGTTAATTATTCTAACCAATATTTTCTGAAGCAATATGAGTGATTTTTAAATGTTCTTTAAATAATCCAGTTTCGTGAAACATAATACAGTAAAAACTCGATTTTATGACTTAATTGGTGCCAGAGGTGTTATTATAACATTTATTATACTCATGCACTGTATACACTGCAGATAGTAATGTCGCCTTACTAGGGTTTTAGCATCAGCTTCAACACATTCTGTAATTTACATGTCTTTCACTTGAACGAATCAATCACGTGTTAATAACAAACATGTAATTTACACCAGCATTTATGGTTTCCCTAGTTGTGTTTACACAAGGGGGAATTAAACGGCTCGTCAAGGGGGGGGATAGGTATGGCTATGGTCAATATTTTCAGCAGCAAATGGTAATAGTTTTAAATGGGGTAATCGTATTGTAAACGTCATTTCTATATCGCTATAGAAAATAATAGTAAAACACAAGACGAATATTGCGATGTAGTGAAGCCTCATCTTAGAAAACGTAATTTTCTACACACATGTATAAATACCGTGTAATTATTGCCACTTTTCTGGGGGGGGGAATTGATACATGGCCATTATCCAAGGTCAAAACTAAGAATCAGTGAAATAAGTTAATGTACTTCATCTATTCTCAACATAATGACTACAATCTATCAAATTTCATTTTGGGAAATATATATTGCGAGTTTTTAGTATCTTCAATGATGCGAAATATGTCAACTTAGGAATATCAGTCACTATATTCGTATTCTGATGTCAGAACAGTTTGATATGTTTTTGGTTTCCAGAAGTTCTTGACTTCTGGCAGTCATAATAAAATTGATGGATAATCAGAACAACAGACTGGTATACCTAATAACACCCTTGTCGATTTCAAAACAAATTCATGGTCAGCTTACATTTTACGACATTTTCATTGTTGTTAATTCATCCCCTGCAGACATCAACCAATTTTAAGTGATTTCATCAACTATACCCCAGCCTAATAATAACCTCCCGTTTACAACCCACAATTAAACTATAATTCATGGACTATTAAATGTTGATCATTAGCTGATAAGCACCGATGAGGGGAATTTTAAAATAGTTTGCAGTATATAGCATGCCGAAGGGGTTTAGAACAAACATTTTACTTTTATGCAAATTCGCCACGTTGTATTTAAAAGCAACATTTTAAATTTCTTTATATAAAGGACCATTTTCTTCAACTTTTTTTTTATTCTAGGCGATTTTTAGTGATATTGCTATATTTGAGTGAACTATAAGTTTTGTTTCAATACAACATTGTGCACCCAGGCTCCAGAATTGTCAAAAATCAACTTTTCCATTTTGAGAAAAATCAAATTTCAATGGTAAAATTCAAAGACAAACTGTTATTTATTCGAAACTATTATAACCACAATATAGAAATTTCTCAATATAGAGATAATTTCGCTTGATTTAATACCGTATTAAATCGCAAATGGACCTTGTGCAGAGTTACATACGGGACTATATCACGTGATCTTTCATCAATGGAATGAATGAAATGTCACGTGATACATGCATGCTGTCGAAATCTGCATAAGATCCATTGACAATGTTTGATCCATTTGATATATTTTCATATTTAGCCTCATTCATAGTTGTTGTTTTTTGGATTTCAACAATGAGTATTGTCTCGCCTTAATAGCCTCAACAGTTAGCAAATACAGAAGATTTGAATATTTGGTAAAATGCCTATTTTAGCCACTGACGTCATATGTGGACAATTGCTACTACTAGTTCGGTTCCCATTTAACGACCACTCGCACAGCTATCAAGATGTCAGGGTGCAGCAAACAATCCATTGTCATGGTCCACCATGGCCGGCCTTATCACTGCACTTGATCAGGGCTATAATCCTTGGCTTTAGGTTTCCGAGCTGGAGTTTAGTGCCTCGAGTGCAGTTGTAACCATGTTCTGTAACCCGGACTGCTACTGTGTAGCAGCCTCTCGGCTACCCCTGCAAGTTGTCAATCCTTATCTCTGAAATCCATTAAATTGTTCAGTACACCTCTCTGCACCTCTTGAAGAAAATTGCCAGGTAGGTAAGCCTAGTGAGAAGCCTGAGGGGCACATGGGAACAGGCGTATAACGAGATCATTTTAGGCTGACCAAGACCGTCTAGCGGGTTGGGTTCCCCTCAGGAAGCAATCTGAGGGTGAAACCCCATGAAGGTAAGAGTTTTTATTGAAGAGAGTACAATCGGATGCTGCATAGTCCACCAAAAACTGCCATATTTTTGTACTTTGGAAAAACTTTGTAAAAAACATGTTTGGATATATCAAATCATTATTAAATACAATTCAAAAAATGATTGATCGATTTAGAAAACTAGTCTTACAAATAGATGCATCAAAGCATTTAAATTATGACCAGTTAACTTGCATGCGACATAAGCTCAAGTTAAGCTTTAAAATACGTCTTTTTTGCATGTTAGTGCATTTTAGACAAATCCACGATAGAGCATAAACATTTCCTTAAGTAAACCTATTTGAAAAAGTATTTAAAAAATCCACAAACAAGATAGTATTTAATATGATATTTTAATAAAGTTTAAAATAATGTATATTTTCAAAGTACTATTCAAACGTTTTTAAAAATTCATTGTGCATTCACAGTTATTATTTTACAAAGTAAAATGGTATTACTGTACATGTACAGTAATGTATATTTTCAATGCAACAAAAATATATTTTGAAATACATTTTAAATATAATGAACAAAATATACAGTATATTTGTGATGCGGTATAATAAATGCATCTGCATAACACATGACCGAATAAATTTGCAAAAACAATTTTTGTAATATTTTTTAAAAATATTACAATAACGCTATTACAATATAGCAATAACGCTTTTTTAAATGCATATTGCAGGATATACATGTATATAAAGTACCTAAATGCAATTGTATTTCCTTAGAAATCCCTTGCATTAGTTACCTCATAAAATACTTTTTTAAAAAACATTTTACAAAATTTCTGCAAGGGTAGTCGATGCAATTAAGTCAGCAGTCATTCACTGACAGACAGTGACAGTCTTAATTCTCATTTGTATAAGCCGTCCAATTGGCGTTTACTAAATTCGGCATGAAATCTTGCATTACCTAACTAACTTCTGATTAGCATTATGGTTTAAACCCGCGATGTAGGTGTAAAAATCGTCCAATTTAGTTCGTAACAAGTAGAAAATGAGGACAACCACATCGTGATTAACCAGTACTGAATGTATAGGTGAACACTATAGTTTACAAAAGTGAAACAGAGGGCGCCTTCGTCTGGAGCGCCTTAAGCGAAGGTAAAACTCCCCACAGAGGGAGCACGCAGACAACACTGTGTAGGTACCAACTGGTGCAAAAAAAAAAAGACAGCACAAAAGCTCAAGAAATTACACCACTCACACTGCGAAGAACAGGAGCGGCTAAGGGATGATAACAGTTTGACAAAAAAAAATGAGGACTATACATTGCATACACTTAACCTAGTAACCAACAATCAGGCTTCATATACGTGACGTGCGTATGTGGGAAAGTGACCTCCCCACCCCCAGGCGTGTCAACAGTGCAATAATTGATCAATCTCTGGGCCAGAACCTCATCAAAACCTATCATCTTCTACGGTTTTTATCTCCAGAAATCCTGACTGCGGCCCCATTTTAATTCCCCATCGTCCTTTTTTTCGGGAAGCCTGAGGGCATTAATTTACTTCGAAAAGTTTGCAACGTTTTAGGGCAATTCCCTTCCAATAACCTTGACTTTGTTACCCATGCAGCATCCATGCTCTTATCACAAGATTAGCAGCGAGTTCAGCTGCTGAGCTTCTGTGGCGACATTGGAAAACCATTGCAAGAACTTACTGCAAACCAGCCATGTTTCAAACAAATATTTGCACCACAATATTACAGTTTGAAAATTCATTGGAAGCAATAAATCTGCAAACTGTAATTAGTGGTGCAAATATTTGTTTGAAACATGGCTGGTTTGCAGTAAGTTCTTGCAATGGTTTTCCTATGTCGCCTCAGAAGTTCAGCAGCTGAACTCGCTGCTAATCTTGTGATAAGAGCATGGATGCTGCATGGGTAACAACTTCAAGGTTATTGGAAGGGAATTGTAACCAGGAATGCAACCACCAATGACAACTGAAGTCGTGAACACTTTGCTCGATATCTCCCTGCATGTGTTTTTGGAAAAAATTTCCAGATTTATTTCCAGAATAGAAAACGATCTTATTCTGAGCAACTTATTTGCGGAACGAAACATGACGTCATAGGTTTTACAGTCATGCACAAAAGTTGCTTTCTGTTGGAAAGACATACGTCATAGGATGGAATAAAAACATGTAGTGCAGTCAAGTTTACCCACATTTTCCTTTAAAACAGTGCTGTTAAGTTAGTTTACCAACATTTTCTTTTGAAACAGTGCTTATACCGCTCATACTGCAGGGATATATTCCAAAGAATCGCTTCATGTGTACAGCAACAGAAAATTATTTCAGTATGAAATATGTTTGATGCAATTTTTCGCAATTTATTCCAGATATAAATTTCCTCGTGCGTGACGACGTTAACATAAGTAACATATATTGTCATTTAAAGGAGCCCACTTCATCAGGGGTCCACTTGCAGTTTATCAAAGCTGACAATGGCCATGCAGTCCAACACCGATTTCACATGTTCTATTTAAGTATTGACCTGCAAAAATTGGACACTTTCTTGGACTTCTTGGACATTTCTGTCATTTCTGTTTTTCTGTCATTTCTGTTATTTGGGGCAAAGTCGACAAGAACATGACTTACTTCATTCCTTGCATTTCGCAGAACAAAACAAAAACTCATTCACTTAACTGCAGACGTAATATATAGACAACCCACTTGTACATATCATACAGTAATTTTTTTTTTAGGAAGATGGACTCGAATTTGCATTCAACTATTAAAAAAAAGAAGCAATGCTGTATAGGAGAGGTCATTTTTTATGCATTATTATTGTTATTATTTTCTCCAAACCTCCCAAACTCGATTAAATTAAGCGTATGAGTGCAGACCTCTACCTAACAGCCCCCAAGCGGTGAACATCGTTAATAACAAATTCGGAGGCAAAAATAAGCTTCAGAACGCCCTAATTTTATGGAAGCGGAGGTTACAGCCTATAATAATGTCAAGAATTCGAATTCCCTCCTTAATTAATAAATGGGCTAAAGGTGTTCCCGCTGCGCTAATAGTGAAAGCCAGTTCTCTGCTGGCCAACAACACGTGATCGACGCCTCGCAATGGAGGCAATTAAACTGCTATCGCCATCACTTGGCTGGATCCAAGACCTACAAATTAGAGCCTCTAAGAGATCTATTCAGAAGAACAACAAACAGCAGCGAGCTTATTGACTGCCATGAATTGCACCCGTTCTTGCCTTGTTCTAGTTTTTTCGTTTTCAAAGGATTAATTTATCTCAATTTTTGATTAAACTGCTAAAAGGCAAGCCCATGACTGTCGGGTTAGACATGTAAAATATCCATTGTCGGGTGCCAATGCACGTGTATGGTGACCTGGATTCGAGCTTTTTTTTTATTTTTAGAAAAAATACTTTTTTCGCCATTATATGGGCCAGATCTAGTTTTGTTAGAAAACTATGTGAATAAAACCCAGCAGAATCCATTATAAAACGTTCAATAGAACAAAATTAATTAGCAAAAATCTATGAAATCAATGACGTCCATTGTCCATGGCTATACAAAAGGTGTTTAAAATTTACACTCTCATGAACTGACACAAGTGCAGATTCCAGCGCCATCAGTGATGCCGTGTGAAAATCAGGATCTAACAAACAAGCATTTTAATATGCAAATAATATTGAAAACTGGGTTTCAACACGTAGAGATTGGTAGAAAACTTGCCATCTGACAAGTAAATGACAAGAAAGTTAAACGTTTAAATAATTTAGTGGAATTTTTTACATTTACAAATGTTTTTTGCACGCCTATCGTCAGAATTTAACAAATGATGTCTTCTCCAGAAATTTAATGAATGACTTCATCATAACTCTAAGAATGACGTGAACATCACTTGTAATAAGTGACATATCAGAATTTTAATGAATGACGTCAACAGAATTTTATGAAATACGTCATTAGATTTTTTAAGAATGACGTCATCCGAAAGTCATGATGAAAATATTCATTAAAAATTTCCCATTTTTCATATAAATAACGTGATTTTTGTTTCATCCGAAACTCCAAACTACTTCCTTAAGTCGGGCAAAGACGCAGTTCTATCGTCAAAAATAAATGTTACAGAAACATGTTCTCAACATAGCCTTGACACGCAACTTTTAATAGTTGTACACGATATGATGTAGCTTTCAACATGACGAAAGTCGGTTAAATGCCTAGATCATCAAACATACTCGAAAGGTACATACAATAAAAAGTCTTCTGTGAATAATTACAGAATATCTAAAAATAAGAATTACAAATTACAATTTGATCGATGGCTAAATTGCTGGTTACAATTCAAGAAACATAAGAAATGATGTTTCAAAAGTCGCAACAGAGCAGAATTGCCTGAATAGCCTTGGTATAACCTCAGTTAATTTATTCAAGAAGCCACAAAAATTATCGTATCATGGATATCTTGCAACAAATGGTGCTCTCATAAATTAAATTTGGACAAACTCAAAACGTGGAGATGGAAACAAATCCGAAAACCTTGACATTTTCAGCAGCAACAACTACAAAAAAAAACCTGTCTAAGCGTGTTGTCATCGAGCTAACAGCTTTGTAAAAATTTACATATTGCTTGATGATCAAGTCATGATCCTTGGGAGATCTGATATGTGATTTTCTAAAAAATGTTCGCATCTCAATACTATACGCAACCCTTGTTTATTGTATCCCCTGACCAGAAGACATGCAGCATTTATCAATTTATCCAAGCTTATTTTCATTTGGTGAGAAAACCATGGATGACCATGGATAATCAATTGAGTATGCATATAACAGTTTAACAGGAATGTCGAACTTTCTAAAGCTTCATAATCCTTATATTTTTATGACTGCATGGTGACATGATCATCAATATAAAGAAACCACTAAGTAATCGCTTAGCAATTAATAGTTTAGTAATCGCCTCCAGCATCTTGGTGGACGCCTTGCAGCTTCTTGAGTGGACGCCTTCCAGCATCTTGAGCGGACGCCTTCCAGCATCTTGAGATAGTTTTCCAGTATAATGCACGTTTTCCAACACATTGTTTGGATTTTTTCCATCACCTTGGTGGAACATTTACAACACCTTTGTGGCGATTAAAAATATTTCCACTGGATCGATTCCTTTATTTTTTGAAATGGCCAGATTTTGGGGGTCACGAAAGGATCTTTCGCGTATAACCTTTTTTTTAAATTTTGGCATAACTATACATTCCTGTAAAAAAAAGTCGTGTAGCTTCCGCGCTATATCGGCACGAACAAAACCCCATGGACAGGTTTCAAATTTAGGTTACCGTCATAATTTTCAGAATAATAATAATAATAAAAGAGAGCTCTTTCATAACAGCTTCCGTCAGCTTATATTCAGAATGACTGTTCTACACTAAATTCCATCACGCCGTCCATGACCAGGGCTTGTACTGTCTGCATTGCATAATGGACCGCTGTTCATGCCAAATTCAATAACATTTTCCTGTTCCGTTTCATTCATGTTACCTTCACTTGTAAACACTTTGAGTACCGGTAACGATATAGGCCATACATGGTGTGTCCTGCTTAGAGGCCTTCTAAGCCCGTTGTCAACAAATATCCGGAAAGGCTAGTTGTGGGCGCATCAAACGGACCAATTCCTGTCACGTGATGTCAGAACACAAACTGCCAGAAAGAATGAATAACGTTGTATGCCAAAAATTCCATTGCAGAAAATTTCTAGTCAAAAATATGTATTAATAAACAAAGTATTCTTGTTCTTGTTTTAAGCGTGTTTACTCTGTTGAAGAAATCAATATCACGTAAATTTATCTGTTATTCAAGAGTTCAATTTCCTGTCAATATTTTTTGATATGCCGAAAATTGGAAACATGTCCTTCATGGATTTACTTTGTTCTAACACAAAATTATATAAAACTTCGGTTGAGGTACATGTATACATGTATATTTAGTCTCGCAACTTAGTAGAAATGTTGAATTTGTTTTAATGCATATACGCACATCTAAATGTACAATATACATGTAGTTATATATTTGTTGTTCAACAGTTTGTAAAATGCACACTATATTCAGCAGTTTGAAATTCGGTTTTCCTACGAAAAAAAGCTCAAATCTCCAGTTTCACATAATCCATTTCATGAAAATATTGAAGTTAAAAAGAATACTTTTTTGTTTCCCATTTGATGACTGAGAACTGTGTGATACTACGAAATACCGCCTTTTCCCATACAAGTATACGTATATACGAATGCATATATACGAATTTTCTCTAAACTTCCAAAAATCTATATACTGTACATAAAGAAGAGATGTACCGGTATTTTGCTTGTTTGTATGTTTGTGTGGTCAGAGCCCCCATACATAGCAGAAGATTTTTTTTTCTTTTTTTGTTTTGTACGTGTTGACGCAAAACGAAAAATAAAAATACTCTTCCGCTACTGGGCTCCGTAAGTTGTTTTTTTTTTCTTTTTTTTTTTTTTGGCCGTTTGCTTCGGTGTTAGGACAACCTTCCAATACAAGGTAAGTGTTTCTCCATTTCTTTTAACTTCCCCGGGGAAAGCCAGGCTTTAATTACAGTTAGTAATACATAATTTTTAAGAACTTACATGCATTAAGCCAAAAGATATTCTTTTCTTAAAACTATCACTTTATGTAAACTTAAGTTCTAAATCATGCACCTATAATTGCATATATATTAAAATATCATTCAGTCACAATTAACGCACGTTGTTGAAAACTGCCATGAGATTTTCGGCGCATTTTGCAGATGTCATTTTCCTGACATGTCTATGGCACACTGTATAATTGTGTTGTATGGGGGAGTTGTGTTACCGTCGATTAAAAACAGTTTGGACAGGTAAAACAATGCAATACTGACCGTTGTTTCATATATATAACACAGACTATAAAAGGTCAGTGTCATTGCTCAGATAGTCCGAGGAAGAACAATGTGACGACTGAAGTCTGGAAATATCTTCCCAAACACGAATTTTAAGTTGAAATAAAACTAATGACCAGGCTTATGCTGCACGAAACCTACTTACGCTTGACTGCCACCACCTTACACCAACTAGCCGGATAACCATAAACGGGAGGAAATAGCCTTTTCGAGAATCCCACGATTTTAACAACAAAACGAAGCCAGGTATAGAAAGAAAACAAGATCGACATTTCCCACGATGAATACACTCGTTTCTTTTGTCTTTGTCTCCCGCTAGGCCTTCCGACGAATGACGTGGTCATGCACGGTCAAGTAAGGACTGACCAAGGAAAAATTTGGAAATCCTATATGCAGATTCTTGAACGCCATGGCGTCATTTAGTCACAAACTGCACAATGCCTGAACAAGTCCATATCTTTCAAATTGGCAATACCAATATGGTTAGGACACAAAGAATTGTTAAGTCTGTGAACAAAAGGAAACATCTTCAAGTGGTCGGAATCAATCAAGAAAATAAAGCCAACACACTATACTTGCAATTGTTAGGGCTTGAATAAAGACGCATGGCGTCGAAACGTTGCACATAAATTAACTTGGGTTTTCTGGTCGTGTGTTGGCTTTATTTTCTTAAGTCTGTGAACAATTTATCCTGATGATCAGTTGCTGCTCCAGGAAGAGAATCGTATAGTACAAGTGCAATTTCAAATCATGTTTTGAATGTGTTCAATTATGTTTTAAACATTGAAGTCAAACATCATTCCTAAGAAATATGATATATACAGTATAGTTTCCATTCGTTTAGCAAATGGTTGGCCTCGCAGTTAATACATCATTTCCATGAAATTGGAAATTTGAAACAATCCTGCAAACAGGCTCAACATGTTACTATTAAATGTGTTTAAAACATACTGTGTGTTATCCAAAAGATTAATATGCCTAATAGATGCACTTTGTATATTTTTAGTTGATGCATAAAGTTACTCAATGGAGTGGAAAGTTTGAAATTTCACGTGTGACTATATATGAATGTTCCCTCAATTTCAAACAATGAATATCCCGATGTTTCACGAATTATAAGTTAGAATTCTTTCATCCAAAAAAAAGCAAATGTGGGGCAATGCAAAAGTGCATTTAATTTTACGTTCGGTTTTGAATTACATGTATTTCCAAACTTGGAAATTTTTCACAATAAACAATCAGTTTTCAAACCTTTTTCATAGGCTACTTCCTCAATTTCCAATATTCTAATTTTTGCAACATACATAGTTGCAATTTACATACTGCATAAATAGTTTGTAATATTGTTTTAAATTATATATGTACTGTATATGCATTTTTATGTTGATGTCTTCGGAGGAACAATTTAAAAACGAAATTTAAAGTCAAATGTATGCTTAGATATATGACTCGTAAATACGTTGTTTAGCGTTTACTTTGAATTATTGTCGCTATATGGCGCTGAATGTCAGGCTTTCTTATATAGCAACTTCGGATAATTCGTCAACATTCTGAACAGATCTTAGGTATATATAGCATACAAAAAAAATCTAAAAACCACCTTTAATATTTTTTTCACACTTGTCAAAACCTCGTCAGCACCCATTTATCGAAAATGAAGTTGCAAAGGATTTTACGAAACAAGACGCCAATTAAAATCTGCCTGATTTCTTCATCCACGATACAATAACGGTCTTTATGACCAATACATTGTATGGTACAGAACCATTTCCATATAATTACTAAGTCATCTTTTAACAATCTACCATTACCCAATCATTGCCGAGTCAGTTTTCTTATTTTTTTTGCCATTTGACCATATGTAGCGATACAACTTAATTATATGAGACAGTTACTGTTAAGCTTATATTAAAGGTAATATTTTGCTTCTTTGGTTTCAATAAAAAAATATTCACACGGAAACGCCGCTTCCTGAATTGTTAAGTCACCTCAAGATGTTTTAAGCCTTGTGCATTTTAGAAATTTTTTGATATGTTCAAACAACTTTAATATGCCAATGGCAAAGTTGAAAAAAAAAAGCTGAAATATTTTAAAATAATCGCAAACTTGCGAAAATAAATGCTTAAATTTGAGAAAAAATGTTTGTGGGGGCCATGGCTAAAATATACATAAAAAGTGAGTAGAAAGTCTTTTCATTCACCCCCCCCCCTTTCCCAACAAAAAAATCAACAGAATGGGTGCAAATATGAAAAATCGGGTACATGTATAGGGAACATATAATAACCATAATGTGTGGAATGCAATGGTGCCCAAACCAAAGGCCCATTTCAATTTTCAATTTCAATTCTTTACCCTGCAGTCAGTACATAGTACCATGTGGCAGGGAGGATCATTATACAATTTGATTGA
>JAQGBX010003670.1:0-16820 GCA_034698745.1 Megaphyllum sjaelandicum | reverse complement strand
AAAAAACCAACTTCCTAGTGGACATTATCGATCACCTGACCAACTGAAAACAGTATATAAACAGCCAGAATTTCAGCGGAAGACACACTCATACACTCTGGGACAACCACTCACACTCTCTCTGCGAACTCATTGGACTGAAGGATGGCTCAGGTAAGATGAATTCTTTTGTGGGGAAACCTGTGGGAAAGCTAGGGTTAGGGTATTACTGTTGTTTGCCAATTGAGATGTTTGCTGTTGTGATGTAACTTTGCAATTGGGGGTTTGTATTAAAATACTATTAAACATAAACAGAGCTTTCGTATCTTAATCTTTATATCGGGGGGCACGGAACCCAGGAATGGATTCACTCTCCATTATAGCAATCACTCTCGTTGAGATTACAGTGCCCTCCCTGCCATTTTTGGCAATTGTGTTGTGAAGCAAGTTTGGCAGCTTTCACAGTGCAAACATAAAAGAAGCCCAGAAGTCATTTGTTGTGTGGCGATCGATAATTAAATGTGGCAAATGGAGACCTTAAAAGAATTGTTTGACGCTCTACAACTTTCTAATTTATACTGGTAGTACAGAAAGCATGGTGTAGAAGTTTGTGCCGCAGTGACATTGAACTTTTGGTACGTCTAAGGCAGGGGTCGGCAACCTGCGGCTCTTTCGATGCCCTAATCAAATACCATAATATTGAAACAATAATGTTAGTGGCTCTTTCAAAACTAAGAATTTTGTAAATTGTAACTTTTGTCTCTTCCTTCTCAAAAGGTTGCCGACTCCTGGTCTAAGGGCAGCACATTCACATGTGCAGATCTTCCCATAACCATTTTACACATTTACGAAATGTCATTTCGATCGTGCACATTGATGAGAAACGATGGGCACTGGTCCATCCTTTCTGTACCACCGTGTAATATGATAATTTTTCTTTGTTGTAATTAATACTCATGCAAATATTAAAATTTATGTTTTGATGAATCTAACACTGATCAACAGGAGAAAGTTCGAAGCTCCACTTGGGATACCTTTTAGGACATCGGGTTATGCAGATGACAAACCACGCTTTTCTTGCAAGGGACAAACTGTCCACCTTTCCATGGGAGCTAGTTCATTTTCCCAATATACGGTCATACCCGAAAATTCCTGTGTGAAGGTAAGAATCGTTAAAAAAAACTCATTAGTTGGAACATTTTAGAAATCTATATGTTTGACATACCAAATCTAAATGAATTAGTGATTATATGTGCGTGTAGTATAGGGTTCCCCCGGAAATTTCACTTTCAATTTGCAGAACTTCTTCAGGTTTGTAAACAAATTGCCCTGACCAATAACAATGTCAAAATTGACATATGCCAATGTTATCCACAATTTTTTTAAAATTAACAAAGCAAAATGTGAAAAAAATCACAAAATTAGCATAAACATTTTTTTGAAAAATTGACAAATTTGTATTCGGAAAATGTAGAAAATATTGAAAATATGTACACTGAAAAGTTTAATTTGACTAACTCCTCCACGTAAACGGTTGAAAATTCCACAAAACTGCACTGAAAAACAGTTGAAAATCTTGCAAATTAGTTATGGAAAAGGTTGGAAATCTTGCCCATTTACATTAAGAAAAGTTTAAAAGTTTTAAAAATTTGTGCTGGAGAACTGCTGAACATTTTGAAAATTTGTACTCGGAAACTGTTGAATATATTTAAAATTTGTATTCGGAAACTGTTGAAAATTTTCAAAATGTTACTCGGTAACAATTGAACTTTTTTTTGAACATTTGTACTCTGAAACTGATGACATTTTTTCAAATATGTCTCTGTAGTATGTCTAAAGTTCTTGGCTAATAATCAAAAACTAATGTGACATCAAAATTCGACCCTACGTTTATGGTTGCAGAGTTATTAGGGGTTTAACGAAAATTTATTTTTACTGCCATATGCGTTGAAAGTTTACATTATAAATCCAACGCAGGTCAACCCAAAAACTCCGCTTGAAAAGGCCTGCATCTTTGCCTGTGGCGTAACAACAGGTTACGGGTCATCGGCAAATGCAGTGGACATGCGGCCAGGAGATATTACAGCAGTTTGGGGCCTTGGGGGGGTTGGCCTGGCTACCGGCAAGTACCTACTTACTGTAAGCAAATTGAAATTTTCTTGGCAAGCAGGAGCTAAATCCGATTCTCCTTTGTTGTTTCAGTGCTTGGGTGCCGAGACAAAGGTGCCACAACCATCATTGGCATTGATACGAATCCAAAAAAAGAAGAAATAGGCAAGTTAAACCTTTTGAACTAGCTTTTAAAACGGAAACTGTAGCCCAATTAATGGATCAAAATAGTTCAATGTTTATCACTGTCATGGATCGTTGTTTTCAGTTCAATTACCTATTGTCCATTATCACGCAAAAGTCTACATTGACCCTTGTTGTTTGCAAGAGTCAACATCATTACACATCGCAACTTTTTTTCCATAAAATGCGTTCGAAATGTTTGAAACGTGCAAATGAAACTTAAGCTTATCAAATTCATATACAAAATAGACATCCTGTAAATGGATAATAGTACACCTTTCCATTCGATGTTGGCAGATACTGTAAAACTACCGAAATTTACGGGACTATTTCAACGATTAAAACTTTCATGGTTTTACACGGCGTATTTCTTTTTGAATATATGCAAATATATACCTATATAACAAAGAAGTGTTGGGCGTTAGTCGACAGTTTTAATGATAGCTAAAAATTGACGACTAAAATAGTTATACTTAAATTCAAATATCTAATTTAGTCGTTAATCGTCAATCATATTGTAACATTAGTCGCTGGATCAGAATAAAGTATTAGACAAATATGATTTTAAATCATGACTATTATGAATGTTTAAAATTATAACTGCATGATGTACATGTAAATAGCCGCGAAGGGCGACTATTTTGTATTCGAATTTTCGACAGTTTTGCGTAAATCGACAACTTTGAGAATTTCTAGGCACTTTGGGGATTTTTTCTACAACGTTGTGCGAATTTTTCACAGTTTGGCAGATTTTTCGACAGTATATTGCGAATATTTCGACGATATATAGCCTTCGTGTGCAGAAATAGGCCAACGTTGAAAATCCACAAACTAACCAACCAACAATTTCACAATTTTTTCGGCAATTGCCAAATTGTAAACAATTTTGGAAATTTTCAACAGAATTGCTAATTGCGGAAAATTTTCAAAAATGTCGAAATTTGTTAGATAGTTTACCAATTCCATACAATCAGTACATCGATACGAAGTTAGTTAGCCGTTGCAAATACGACTAATAACTTTAAAATATTAGTCTATAGTTTATTACTAATCAATCATGAATCGGAAGAGCTATAACTAATGACTAACCAAATTAGTCGTTAGTCCTAGCTTATTAATACACGAATGATTAGTCGTTAGTATTGATTGAGCAATCAACTAAGAAATAAATACCCATCTCTGTATGAAATAAAACCCATCTCTGTATTCTAGGCAGGAAAATGGGATGCACGCACTTCATTTGCACAGAAAACCTAACAAAGCCTATACCAGAAGTCATCAAAGAGATGACCAACGGCGGTTTGGATTTCGCCTTTGCCTGCATTGGCGATCCTCGGGCAATGGTACGTGCAATATTATCTTCCATCGTAACAATGTTTCTAAAGACAACATTCTTTGTTCTACAAACAGCTAATGTAATGTATTAACCTTAGGAAGCTGCTGTATTGTCAACAAGACCAGGAGGCTCTACGGTAATAGTAGGCGTTTCACACATGGCAGGCATCATGAACGTCCCCCCAATTCATCTTCTGGAGGGACGAAAAATCTTAGGAACTGTTGCTGGAGGTTCGCAAGCGATTGTATGATTGCTGAATATCTTTTCTTTGGATTATCTATAAAACCACTCTTGGAATGTTTCAGACTACAAGATATTGGACGACATCCCTAAGCTTGTGGATCGTTATTTGGAAGGCAAGTTGCCAATCGATGATTTCATTACCGGACGCTATAAACTGGAGCAAATCAACGAAGCTGTAGAAGTAATGAAGGCAGGTCAAAGGTAAGACGGAATCACATTCATGTATATGGTTCCTAATCAAATTTTATATTAAACTTTGCTGACCTTTCACCTTTTTAATCAAATTTCCTCCTTCACCAATGACCCTGCATAATCACAATGTGAAAATTGAAGCATGCCAACCCTATCTACTATTTTGAAAAATCTACAAATGTACACAGCAATATTCCAAAAAATTGACAATTAGCAAGAGAAAATTGAAAATTTTATGAATTTACAGTCGAAGTTGAAAGTTTTGCAAATTTTTACCCAAAACTTGCAGTAATTTTTTAAGATTTGCATGTACTCTCAAAACGTTAAAAATATTGCAAAGTTCTTCTCGGAAAATTTTGAAAATTTCTCAAATCTGTTCTCAAAAACAGTCAAAAAGGTTTCAAATGCGTGCTGAAAAACGTCTAGAAATCTTGCAAATTTGTATTTCAAGATTTTAAATCTTCTATTTAACATTTTGCAAATTTGTCTTCGAAAAGTGTAAAACTATTTACAAATTTGAACTCGAAAACAGTCAAACATGTTGCAAATTTGTACTTTTAGACGAAAAGTCTAAAAATAATGTAAGCTTATTCTCGAAAAGTTGGAAATGTTTCCTCGATAAATTTGCTAAGTTTTTAAATTTGTCCTTGGAGGCTGTTGAAAAGTTTGCAAATTTTTACTGGAAAAATTATTAAAAACATTGCAAACGGGCCCTGAGCTGTATCTATTTGTATTCTGACAATATGAAAATGTTGAATTTTCCTCACATTCTAAAAATAAATAATTCTTCCCTGACATTTTTAAGTCCCCTGACTTTTCCAGGCGTAGGGGAACCTAGCTGTCATGATTTTAAACTTGTTTATAATTATAACTTGCGTTTTAAAAGATAATCCTAATTGTCATTTTCAGCATCCGTTCTGTTATTACAATAAGTTGAGGAAAGACTACAATAACATCTGTCATGGACAAGTCATTTCTAAAGAAAGTTTTTTGGAGAAATTGACATAACTGTTTTAATACTAATGTTGATGTTCATTTTATTAACTTCTACAATTGTACAACACGGAATGGAAATAATTAAATATACCAAGTCGCAATTAACTTTGACAGGCTAAACTACCATGTTGAACAGTAAACTAGCAATTAACAATATTTCGCTGATATGGTAATGATTATAATAAAGATGTTACCGTATGTTTAAAGATAAATGTCATTTCGCGTCCTTAATCTCGGGATAGAAAACTTATTTTGAAGGAAACAGATTTCATATAAAAGCAAATTTGTTTAAGAACAGAAAGTCAGTCTATTCAAACGGCGGAATTTCGAATTTTCTGTAATTATGGCGACAGCTGGAAAAGTAGGTGCACATATTTACTTTATAATTTTTTTTACTATATCATTTATATGCTATAGGCCTACTGTAGACATTTCATCCTTTTTAATCCTATTGCACACCCTCGTGTATATATATATGTTCCATTGTGAACATTTCGAACAATATTATTGCAATATATATGGACATAAACTACCTATGCACCGGTGGAAACAGCGGAAATTTCTGATATTTTTTCCAGTTGTTTCTGGAAACAAACTTTAATGAACAATTTAGTTAATAATAATTTATGTAAAAAATATTTAGAAACAGAAAGTTCCTCTATGTTCCTCCAAACGTTTCCCCAGTGTGAACGTAGCTTTAGCCCGATATACAGTGGGACATCATTAAATTAAGAAGATCTCGCCATGTACGTATTTTTCATAGTATACGAACTCATTTCCAGTCCCCGTCCCATGGTATGGACGAATTGTATTAATTAATGTCTTCGTTTAAGCTGAATTTCGAATTAGGATATTACAGAGTTTTTTGCAAAAAAGAATGAAGTTTCCGATCATTCTTGTATTGTTATATTAAAACGAACTTTAAACAATAATAAAAAAAAGCCACCGAAGGATAGCTGTACCTGTTAACCAATTCTTAGTAATTTAATGAATAACGTCGTCATCATTCGAATTTTAATGCATGATGTCATTATCAGAATTTTTACCGAATTGTGTCACTAAATCAGAATAATCAGATTAAAAATGACAGTCAATTTTCAGACATTTAATTAGGCATTTTTTTTCGGACGTAAACGGATGTCCTTAAATGTCTAATAAATTAACTAGCTCGTAACGAATGGCGTCTTAAAAATCTTACTTGATGACGTCATTAATAAATATGAACGGTTTTTTTAGACATTTATAAACGCATTTTTTCCCCCGAGCATTTATCAATCATTTTTTGTGTATTTCTGTGGAAATTTTATCGGGCATTTTTTTCGGACATGATTGGAATGACCACAAGTTGCATTGTATTTATAAATCAAAACTATTGGAAAAAATGACAATGTATCCAAAGTATATCTATAGCGTATGTTTTATTTAGATAAAACACTACAATCCTAAGCATAAATCCGTACCATAAATGGTATAAAATGTATGTGTTTGTTTTTTCTCCTAAAGAAAACTTATTTAATTTCGTTCAACATTAAACAACCTTTTATACATATAGAATTAATAAGGTAACAAAGATATCACAAGCAATTTCTTCATACTCTTTAATTTTCAAAACAGTTCGTAATTATTTTATAGTTTGCAATTTGAAATCTCTGTGTACAAGTATAATGAACTGATGGAGTTCAGATATAGCATCATTGAAATATTTATAAACTGTACTTATACGTCTTAGAAAGGATGTAGAACAAAATGTACATGTCTTTTCTATGATGCAAGTAATATAGCTCAGGGTGCTAAAATAAACATTGAAAATCTAATTGAATTGCTCAACTGCCTGGAGCAATGAGTGGTAAACCAACAGCTGAAATACTTGGGAAATAATTCTTAGATAAAATGGGATGTATTTCACACAGATCCTCTCCTGTAGAGCTGCGGTTGCTTGGAATTACAATGAGAAAATAATCATCGAAACTATCGATGTGGAACCTCCAAGAGCCCACGAAGTCAGAGTTAAAGTGTCCGTTGTTGGACTTTGCCACTCAGACCTGGGTGCAATTAAAGGTAGAAAAAAAGATTAAATGTTCGAGTAATGAATGGGCCAGAAAAATTTTAAAAATCGTTTTATAGGGGAACAAGCCTTATTTCAACCCGTTCCATTCGTTGTTGGTCACGAAGGAGCTGGAATAGTGGAATCGATTGGAGAAGGAGTAACATCGGTAAAACCAGGTAACGAAATACGGTCGAATCAAACAGTAAGTGCATTTGAAATGGAGTTGCAGGGTTTCCCCAGAAATTTCATATTCAACTTCACCTTTTCCAGATCATAATCGACGATTTATCAAAAATCTACAATATTCAATATTGTCTATTCAATATTTTGAAAATTTTCCAAAACTTAGCATGCCTTTTTTTTTAAATATTTTTAGAAAATCTTACAAATTTGTAATCGAAAAATGATGAAAACGTTTCGAATTTGTACTTGGTAAAGGTTACAAAATTTGAAAAAAAAAAGATAAGAATTTTGAAAATTTATCCTCGAAAACCATTGAAAATTTGTACTCGAAAATAGTTAAAACTTTTGCGAATTTGTACTCGAAAATAGTTAAAACTTTTGCGAATTTGTGCTCGAAAAACGTGGAAATATTATCAAGTCAGTTTTTGGTAAATATGGAAAATATTGCTAATTAGTAATTGAAAAAGATTAAAAATACTGAAAAATATTTACTCTGAAAAGTTAAAGAATTTTGGAAATTTATCCTAGGAAACCATTGAAAATTTGTATTCGAAAACAAGAGGAAATTTTGCGAATTTCTGCTCGGAAATCTTGGTAATATTTGCAAGTCATGCAGTCTTCGGAAAACGTGAAAAATACATGTATTTCAAATTTGTCCTCGGAAACTGTTGACAGTTTTTCAAATGTATCCTCGGAATAGATGAAAATTTGTGTAAATAGGTCCTCGGAAAAGTTTAAAAATGTTGCAAAAATTTGCAAATGGACCCTTAGATAACCACGCAGGCCTAAATACAAATATTTTGGATTGTGACATCATTAAGACGTTGAATTTCCATGACATTTTTCAAAATAAGTCTTTATTCATTGACTTTTCCAGACATTTTCAAGTTTCCTAACTTTTCCTGACATTTTTAAGTTCCCTGACTTTTGAAAGTTTTCCAGGTCCGGGGAAACTCTGAAATTTAGTTTAAGATTCCGTTTTTTAATTTTGTTTTTAGGAGATAAGGTGTTTGCCATGTTTATTCCACATTGCGGGAAATGCGAAAATTGCATCGAAGGAAGGAATAACATTTGTTTGGACGTTGGGTAAGGATTGCTAATTAATGTTTTTTTTAAAAAAATTCGATCACTATAATCATCATAGTGATATCATAGTAGGATGTGATAATGAGCATGTCCAGCAACCTTTTCGAAAGATTATCGAATGCGAAGGTCTTCAGTTTAATACTATTTCAAGATTATTTAAAATTGAACCCTACGACCATTACTACTAAACATATTCAGAAAACCCATTGTTCCTAACGTGTATGCAGAATACCATAAAAGAATACGTCATACAGAATGAACCAAAATTTGAAATATATAGTATTATAAAAAATTACCTTAAGTAACGTGCTGTTTCCTGGTACTATAATTTAAATAAATTTCAGAAAAAGAATAATGGCAGAAACCGTTAATTGTTGTTACATTTACAATGTATTTAATACATCAACTGCAATCTAATTTTGTCTTCAACAAAATTGATAGAACACCAGTATAATTGGCAAAATATAAAAAAATTTTCGATATGTTTGACTTTAATAACATTTTATTTGTACATATCGTACAATGTAAATTCACTAAACAATTTGCTTAAATTTTTTTTTTCCAAAAATAGTGGAAAACTCAAGAACGCGTCGTTATAATTTAAAATGCAACAAAAGTTTAAATATGCAGAACAGTATACACTGAAATTTAAAAAACCACTATTTTTAATAAGAGATATGTTTAACCTTAATGGCTTTATTTTTTAATGAAATTAACCAATCTTTTTAACAAAGAATGTTTCTTTTGCCGAGTGTTTTCCAAATTCATGTACTGTCCGTATAACACTCCATTACAGGAAACATTCTGTTCTAAGAAGATTGGCTAAATTCATCACAAATAAAGGTTAAATACATCTATAAACTTTAATAGACATAATATTACTGCAGTCATCAAAATTACGGTATTATTGTAAAAAAATATTTTAAGTTCTGGAGATCGCACTTAGTGGTTTTTTTTAAGTTTTCCAATTTTCCAAATTTATCATTTTTTGTTCAGATGAAATGTTACAGTAAACGACGAAATTTGATGAAATGCCAACCATTTAAGGCCATATCCGTTCAGTTGCAAAAAAAGTTATAAAGTAAAATTATTGATATTGTAGGCGAAAAGAGAATATGGTATTTCCACCAATGCGAACCTTGGGTTACGATGGTACACATCGTTATTGGTGCAAAGGAAAGCCACTTTACCACTATGCTGGAAGCAGTGCTTTTTCCGAATATGTAACTATTGCAGAAAATTCTTGCATTAAGGTAAGCTTCAATAAACTAGTAATTGAATGTTTCCACAGGTGGTAAATGAATCATTACTTCACACAGTATTTTGGCACATGTCTTAGAAATTGACAATTGGAATGACTAAATCAAGAAAAGAGCAAACGTTGCTGTTTTAATTACTTAATCGTATTCGAGCATTTCTTTCATTTAGTTAAGATGTTAAAAATTTGTTCGATATTCTTTAACACCAGTGTTTCTCAATCGGACGTAAGCTCGGTTTCTGAATATTTTTAATAACTATTGAGTTTTCATTTTAAATTATTAGCACTTTTAAACTACAACCAAAATACTATATTCCCCAGACCTGGAAAAGTCAGGAAACTTCAAATAGCGGGTAAAGTCAGAAAAAGAGTAACATTATTAGCGTGGTTAGCTCAGGTCTCATTTGAAAACTTCTTTTAAATTTTTCCAATATAAATTTGCAACAGTTTTGGAGTACAAATTTGTAAAATATTTCACGTTTTAGGAGAGAAAATTTGCAAAGTCAAACGTTTTGCAATACAAATTTATAATATTTCCAACCTTTTCAAAGTTCCAATTTTCAACGATTTACGAGAACAGATCTGCATAGCTTTCAATTTATTCCGAGGAGGACAAATTTAAAAAACTTTCAACAGTATCCGAAGACAAATTTGTAAAATGGACAATCAGCAGTAGTCATTTTTTTAAAATATCGAATATTTTCCTATGTCGATTTTACAAAACCGTGGAAAACATGGTCTTGGTCAGGAAAATTTGTTTAAAAACCTGAAAAAATCAAGGAAGTTAAAAATAAAATTTCTGGGGGAACCCTGACAATGGTTTGTAGTTCTACCTTGACGCGGTCTGTAAAATTTACTTTCCTATTTTTACCGTCCAAATATATTTTTTTCAATTTTTACCGATCCCAGAAATATATTTACCATTTTTCAACGGTCAGCAGGGGCAGACAGGGGTAAAATGTTTGAGAAACCCTGCATGCTCCACAAAATATTATAAAATAATTAAACTGACCAAATAATATGCTTATACAGTATGAACGAATGTAATCTTAGAACAATAGTTTCGTTGTGGGTCCTAAATTTAATGAACTGTTCAACCAGATCAACCAAAAAGCTGCACTAGACAAGGTGGTCTTGTTGTCCTGTGGCTTTTCGACTGGCTATGGGTCATCCGCCAACGCAGTGGACATACTTCCTGGCCACACCACGGCAGTTTGGGGTTTGGGTGGCGTCGGCTTGGCGGCTGTTGTGGGCTGCAAGCACAAAGGGGCCAGCAAGATCATAGGCGTTGACATCAATCCAGACAAGGAAGCCATTGGTAAATTACTCTTAATTTCCAGTTTGACAACTTTTGTTAATTAATTGTAGGCCTATGCATAATACAATGATAAATTTAAAAAAAATTGATATAGCCAAAAAGATGGGCTGCACAGACTTTTTGTGCGTCAAGGACATGACCAGGTCTCCCATGGAGGTCATTGGAGAAATGACCAATGGCGGTGTCCATTTCGCCTTTATTTGCATCGGCAATGCCGAAGCAATGGTGACAATTTTCCCATTTATTTCCAAAATATTACGTTGAGCAATGGTTTACAAATTTCATGTCATATACAGGAAGCTGCCGTTTTGAGTACCAGAACTGGAGGCACTACCGTAATAGTGGGCGTGGCTCCGGGCACAGCCTTAATGAAAGTCTCTCCAGCTTTCATGTTGGGTGGTCGGTCGATCATGGGATGCCTGTTAGGAAGTACGTGTCCAATTTGCATATGTACGAACATTTAAATGCGCGCAAAGCGGAACTGCTGCAATATAGTTCGCTCGGTTTCAGATTATGACATCCACAAGGACATCCCTAAACTCGTGGACATGTATTTGGAGGGGAAACTGCCGCTAGACGACTTCGTTTCTCACAAATTTAAGTTGGAGCAAATCAACGAAGCCCTGGATGGCATGAGGGCTGGTCAAACGTGAGTATTTTGTGTACATATTATTACATGTAGCCACCACATGGACCACGCACCACTTTATTGGAAAATTTAAATCAATGAATAATATTTGTAGAGCCGTAGTAGCATGGGTGCTAGGGGTGAACTGCACCCAAAAAGAAAAGAAAATATAATGTATACCGTAAATACGGAATTAAGCGCCGGACCCGCAATAGCTACCGATTACTCGGACATCATGTGACAATAGTCGTAAATAAATGTGCCACGTGTTGTTTGGTTTATGACTTGCATTGGAATAAAGATGTGATATTAAAGTGAGGCAAAAAAGGTAATTTTCGAAGTTTAAATTTCGGGATTGAGCACATATACAGTAGGTAGGTAAGTATTACTTAAATTAAGGTAGGCTCCTTTTATTAGACACGTAAACCTAGTAAATACCGGTAATATGGTATACTGTAGCTACGATATCCGGTAACTTACGGTACCTTATGGGCGATAGTAGAGGTGTAAAGTCGAGGAACAGACAAGCTCCGGACCCGCAATAGCCTTTAATAATCGCCGGGGGGAAGGAGGGGGGTGGTTCCCCAGAATTTGCAAATAAGCGCCGGGGCGCTTAAATCCGTATTTACGGTAAATACACTTCGTCGTGTAAATTTAAATTTTGTTTTGCTATATTTAGAGCACGTCTATGTTTTATAAATGTGGTTTCTGGTAAATTTGAAAAAATTGTCGAAGTTTCCGAGGATATTTTTAAAAAATTTTAAACGTTTTCCTAGGTTAATGTCGCAATACTCTCAATATTTTTCCTTCCTTAATTTTAAAAAATTGTAAATCTTTCCACTCTTAATTTTGAAACATTCTCAAGATTTCCCTCTATTAATCTTGCAAAATTCTCAATATGTTCCTATCTTAATTTTGCAAAATTTTAAAAATCATCATTGGTGAATTACATTTTTCTTCGCCAATTTTGAACAATTTTAACATTTTTATATGTCAATTTTTAAAAGGTTTCATTGGTCCATTTGAAAGTTTTCAGTTTTTTCAAATGTCTTTTAGGACAACTTTGTAATTTCTGAAGCAGACACGTTTTTGTGTCCTTTTACGAATTTTCTATAATTTAGAAAGTTTAAAATTTATGTTTTACTTGTACAATACCCTTGTGGGGAGGGCGGGAAGCTGAGCTTATTCTGTCCCCCGGGCGCTAAATATGCACGCTACGACGCTGAATATCTGTTATTAGAAAGTAATGGTTGTTGCTGCACTATCTGGCTATTAGATTTAATGGTTAATAATTGATTTTCTGTTATTTTCCAGAGTCCGCACAATAGTCTACATATAAGGCTGATCGAGTGGACAAGTCATGGGGCTATCATACAACACGGGTTCGTACATCTTCAAGGTTAAAAACCCTTCAATCAGAAGGCAACTTTGGCAGCTGATCCTTTTCCAACTATTATAATTATTATAAAAAATGCAATTTCTTACAGCGTAATCTTCATGATGTTCCCTTCGAAGTGCGTATGTTAACTCCACAATAAGTTTAATTAACAGGTCGGTTTTCCAGAACACATAGCTGCAGCTATATCGTCGTATAATTCCGTTTGATGTTAAAATAAATATCTGTAGGATTAAATGTGTAATTAAAATTGTTGTAAATCATTACAGCAGTTGGTGAAAAATCGCAAAAACACGGTTAGTAGATCTATACTTAGGATGGAAACTGTAGTAACCAGAATCATACTATAGATATTATAAATTATCATACGAATCTGGAAACACTAGAAAAATTAACGTATATGCTCTGAACCAATTAGCACAAACATGTCTTTGATCATTGCAAATGTAGTAATTCATGGGTTGGATTGTCTAAACACTTTCGATTCCAGCCAAACCTCGTTAAGAATAATCGCAAACGATGTAAAAATGCATTTGTTTGAATCGTAGATGTGTAATTAGAAGTCAGACAAAACAAACCTTCAGTAAAAGAACTGACGACTCATCGAAATTTGAATAAAATTCTACTCAACGTGCATGTACAGTGCGGCAGCTTCTCAGGATTCCCCAGAAATTTCATATTTAACTTCCCTGACTTTTCCAGGTTGCTCAGCAAACCTCGACAATTATGAAGATCTACCCTCGAAACCAGTTGGAAATTTCGCAAATACAGTATATCCTCATAATATGTTAGATATTTTTTGAAAATGTCCTTGAAAAAGGTTGAAAAAAATTTGCAAATAAGACCTCAGTACATTTTTAAAGTTTTGCAAATTTGTCCTCGAAAACTGTTTAACATTTTGCAGATTTGTCCTCCGAAATTGGTGACAATCATCCAAATTTGCACAAGAAAATTTTTTTAAAATGGATCCTGAGCAGTGTGACTGTCTGAGTTATAACCACGTGGCAACATTAATTTTGGATTGTGACAACATTAATGCGTTGAATTCACCTGAATTTTTCAAAATACGTTACATTATTCTTTCCTGACTTTTTCCATCATTTACAAGTAACATACTGTGAATGCTTGGGAAATCTAAATTCATTGGTTTAAGCCGAAAATTTCTAACACCTGGAAATATAGTTTACGAGTCTCAACATTGAATTTTATGTGGCAACTTGGTAAAAATGCAAATAAAAAAACAGCTATAGAAATATGAATATATCCAGTATGCCCTGTTTATTTCCTAAAGGGTATTGAAACACCATTCCTAAACCCTCAGGCCGCTGAATTATGTGGAAACTATTGTAGAAATCGATTTTGGCAAGTGTCAGTCTTGCATGTACATCACGTACAAAGCTTGGTGTCCCTTTAAAAGACGCAATCTAAACGATTCAGAGTTGCATATATATATAGAAAATGACAATGAGCATAAATTTTGACTGGCATTCATTGTCATCGCCTAATGGATTTATGCGTATTACACGACCAGTCATCAGAATTAGCATAATTGGATTGCATGCTCATTATGCCTTATGCAGAAGCCGAAATTGAGATAATGTTAGTTGACGTCAAAAACCAAACGGTACCGTCCGGTGATGTGTACCTTGTAGTTCTTCTTAACTCCTGCAAACGTCATACTAATTTTCTAGAAACAAACAACACATTCCTGCAAGAAACAAACACAAATAAGAACACTCCAGACACGGATTTAGGAACAGACACGTTTTTATACAATCAATATTATTTCAAAAGCTCGTCTCGTCATTATTTTGGGTATAGGTTGTTCAACTTTCTACATTACTTAGAAGCAATTAAGTTTCGTTTATAGAAGACATTGTAAAAACGTCTAACATTCAAGTCAACTAAAAGGAGATGTCGCGTATAAACAACTCTTGGAGTGTTAGAGGGATGTTGAAAAAGTTAAAAACCTAACTATGATGCAATAAGTGTGGGCTGCTGTAATTTTGTGTTGCTATTGCAATATCTTTTCATAGCTTATAACCAGCGCATCAAGAACCTGCAGTCATTTTTCTTGTCACTACGTATTCAGTTGTCAGATGAGTCCATCAAGAAAAAGCGTATTGGGAAACTTGCTTGGGGACGTACATCTTTCTCCGGGCAAATGCCTCGGTTCAAAAGCCAAACATTGCCCAGGCTACCCTGAGAGAATGCGGATTTGGAATGGTTCATCATCCCCCTATTCACCAGACCTTGCCCTTTCAGACTTTTTCCTGTTTGCAAAGTTGAGAAAAAATCTTCGTGGCCAACGTTTTCAGGAAGAATCCGAGTTGAAGGAGACGCCATAAACATGCTTTGTAGAGCAAGACTTTTTTTTTGTAGGGGTTAAAGTTGCTTCGGAAAAGATAAGAGGAGTGTATTGAAGTCAAGGGCGATTTACATTAAAAATAAAAAAAATTACCTAAGATACACTGATTTTGAAAATACATGTATGTTAGGCTTAGAACTTTTTGAACACCCATCGTAAATTTGAAATCCTGTACGATCTAGCTACGGAGCACGAAAACACCCTGAGCTTTCTAACAGCTGATTAATTAGAATGGAATCAAAAATGGTAATTAAGTTGATGGTGTGCGAGGGAGTGAAATGTTACCGAAAGCAAACGAAGCAAGCATGCTACAGCAGCAACCAAAGTACATTTTGCGTCCAATTAAGTGGGTATCTAATTTTTTTCAAAGCATGGTTTTCATACCAGGAAAATACGACTAAAAAGAAAGTTTACTGAACGAAACTAAACTTTTGAAGATTCCTTATTTCATAGCCTCTAGATTAGTTTATTGAGAGTGAAAGTTTGTGGTTACAGGTTCTATCGCTGGAGCAAAATCACCAAGCAGCAAGTACCAAGCTCAGACACCAGAGGTGGTTAAACCAACAATTAAGTATTGACACAATAGTGATCATCAAAATAAACTAATGAACTCTATGCTGATGAATAAAATAGATAACAAAGTAAGCGAAGACGAGGCCCAATTTAAGTCCATTTCAGTCATAAAATATGTGAAACTCGTTTCATACATCCAGCCATTGCTTCAGGGAGAATCTCAGATTTAACACAAAAAAAAATAAAAATTACTCAGGCCAAAGCAGGTACTTGACCAAGTCTGTGCACTTAAAAAGCCATCACTGCATCCTATTCCTCTCCAGCGATGGTGTGACGCCCCCTATGCCCTAATTGTACGAGTGCAAAATCAACTAAAACCCCCTCTATCGCATTATACTGTAAGCTATATTCAATTCCTCGATGCATATCCGCTCTTCGAATTCAAACAATTCAGAAGCATACCATTATTCCTCAAAATCAGAATAATTCCATGGCACCGAGGACTGCAGTACACCCCGACCTGCAGGCTATATTCTCCATAAGACTCGCCTTCAGATGTCCAGTGGCCGGTCAGCCGACCCCTCCAGCTCCTCATCATCGTCGTCATCGTCTTCATCATCGATGCCATCGTTGTCCCCTTCCTCGTCCCCGAATTCCGATTTGCCATCACCGTCAGATTTGCTGCCTACGATGACATCTAAAAGAGTAGAACGGAAATGTCAATTCCAAAGAGCGTCGAGTTACTCATTAAATTTGTTAATCAAAACTGAGTGATCCCAGGATCAATGTCGGGTCATGGAGGTTGGCTGCAGCTCCTGCACAAGATCGATCTGCATTAATTTGTCAGAGGAAACGTCGGAAATATTTTTGTCGGTTGCATTTTCAATTCAATTCAATTCTTTACCCTTCAGTCAGTACATAGTACCATGTGGCAGGGGGGATCATTATACAATTTTATTGACCCCAAATTCTCAATTTAATTAAT
>JAQGBX010003669.1:0-16823 GCA_034698745.1 Megaphyllum sjaelandicum | reverse complement strand
AAATAATTTTATTGGCTCTCTTTCTCTCTAATTTCTCTCCCGAGCGAGTTGTTCAAACAAGGCCAATTAAAAACGGGTCCGTTATTAACGTTAATTAAGCTTTTCTCCGAAAAAATTATTAATAACTTTTTGAATAAATGAAATAAAATGTAGGTGAAGGAACGTGGTGTATGATTTTGGTAGAAATTAATGCAGAAAAAGAAAGTTAAAAATTGAGCGAATTGTGAAAAATGGCTGAATTTTCGAAAAGATGTTGGAAATTGTGAAGCATGGTTAAAATTGAAATAAAATGGTGAAAAGTGTGTAAAGAAATTAAAAAAATTTCGGAAAAAAATTGTGAAAATTGTAAAAATAGCATAAATTGAGAAATTGCGAAACATATAGTCACAATTGCAATAAAATGGTAAAATTTGTGAAGAATGGTGGAAATTAGGAAGAAATGGTGAAAATTGCAATAAAATGATGGAAAGTGTGTGAAGAAATGGTACAAATTTCGTAAAAAAATTGTGAAAAATACCAGAAATTGCGATAATCGCAATAAAATTGTGGAAAGTGTGAAAAAATGGTTGTCATTGTGGAGAAAATGGTTGAAAAAGTAAAAAAAATTGTATAAATGTTGACAAAAAATTGTGGAAGTTGAGAAAAATGGTGAAATTTTTAAAAAATGATGGAAATGGTAAAAATGGTAAAAATAGGGAATAATTGTTAAAATTGTGAAAAAAGGTGGTGTAATGCGTAAAAAACAGTAAAGAAAAGTTGGAAATTTAAATAATGGTGGTTATTTTTTTTAATAAAAGCCATTTTGAGAAAATTTGGATATTGTGGGCAACTTTAAAAATTATCTAAAATGGTTTAATTTGTAGAAATTGTGAAAAAATGACACACCATTTCAGAAATTTTGAATATTGTGATAAAATTTACAAATTGAAAATATCATAAATTAAATCAATACAACTTTAAATAGGAGGATAAAGCTTAAAGAAATTATTTTTAGGAAAAACATAATTCGGAAATTTTGGAAGAAATTCTGTGGAAAAAAAGCACGAAATTTTTTTAAATTTTTGTTAGAAATTTTTTAGAAACTAATATATATATATACTGTGTATGATTAAAGTTACGGCAAACTAGAATAAACCGTTGATTAAATAAGGGAAATACAGCGAATTAACGCAGCGATATTTCCACAGCATTTCCTGTCGCCTCGCTGACCTAGGAAACGTGGACAATTTTGCAAATTTAACTCAGAAAACGTGGAAAATTATGTAAATTGTACATGGAAAAACTGGAAAAATTTTGCAAATCTATATTCCGAAAATGTGGGAGATGTTGCAAATCTGTGTTCCGAAAATGTGGAAAATATTTTTGCAAATTTCTACTCGGAAAATGGGCCCTGAGCTATCCTTGTTGAAGTATTAATTTTGGATCGCCATGACTGTATTGAATTTAATTAAATTAATTCCCTGACTTTTTCAAAATAAACCATTCTTCCCTGACTTTTCCCTAAATTTCCGAAGTAATTTTAAAGTTCCCTGAATGCCTAAATCCCTAAATGCCGTATAAGAGCGCTGTTCCTTCTCTACAGCTTTAACACTCCTCCTTCCACCAAGTCACGATAGCTCAGTTGGTAGCGTGAGGGTTCTTGAGGCAGTAGGTCGCTGGATCGAATCCCGATAGTTCCACAAAAATTTATCAAATTTCCTAGGAGTTGTGGAGTTAGGGACTAATTAGTGGGTACACAAGGTAATTGAAATTTGTTAATAACCTTTTTTAAATACATTTTAAATGGATTTATCAAAAAGACGAAAAATAAATCCATACTAATGGATATCCATACTATGGATAATCCATACTAATGGATATCCATAACCAATTCTCCATACTATGGATATCCATGTATGGATTTTTCCTCTGGGGTTATATTCGATTTGGAGATATGGCCATAGTAAAGGCATATCTTACCATGTTTACATAAACTACATATGGCTTTTTTCAGATATGGCCATATTTGGAACCATGTATGCCATACTTAACCCATGTCTAGCAATATGTAATTTTTCCACCCGGGTTCTCTGATGTCATATTATTAGAGAATGTGATTTTATTTTTGGGAAAATCAGTGTTCTATGCGTTACGTGAACTTGAACGCCATTTTGGCAGTCAGGTTGGCATATATCCTTTCTTCAGATAAGTATTTACATATTTGATAGCTCTCGTAGTTTTAGAGTTATTCATTATTCAACTAAGTTTGCTGTTTACAGTCGAACCCGGATAAGTAGAAAGCCTATAAGTTAATAAAACCTAGTAAATGCATATATCATTTTAAAGCCCCGAACTTCTTGAATAAGTTTTCTATGTTACATGTATATAAAACCCGATAAGTGAAAACCACCTAAACGAAAAAAAAAAAAACGCTTATGTGGGAATTATTTGCAATCAGGCCCGTGTGCAGCTTTTGTGTATATTACAGACCGGATAAGTGGAAATCACGCATCGCATTCCGTAATGAATCTTTGGCAGCAGTTAGGATGGCACATTTCCATTCAGCAGGTTTGGGAAAATTCCCGTTTTTCAGTGTTTAAAACTATTTGGCAACAGTGAGTGTGGTACAGTGTGCATGCGCATATATTGCAATGTACTAAAATTTAAGAAAATGTTGCCTTTTATTGTACACTATTAAACGGATGTACTGTACTAAATTAATCATTGTAAGTGCATTGTTTAGCATAATGTTGGTCAAAAATTTGAAGAAAATTTCTGACTACTTTTTCGATGTTCCTGCTGATCAACGTGTACATTCTCCTTTTTTTAATTGCTAGATCTTAATGCTGAATGTACATGTATTCGTTATAAAAGCTTCGTTTGTTTTTTATCAATAAATGCTCTTCTAAGAGATTAAGCTACACTGTATATGACTAATCTGGGCAGAAACTGATCTGATTTAAGCGCATCACGCAAGAACCCGATAAGTGAAAATCGGATAAGTATATTTTTTTTCTCGATGCAGTGTCGATTTCCACTTATCAGGGTTCGACTGTACAAGTTTTTGAGACATTCAGATTTCAATTGATATCGAGGTATACCCAGTTCCGAAACGGAAGTTACTACATGATTACTAACAAAGAACTAATGCAAACTTAAAAAAAAACTACAATTAAACTTTAAATTAAAGACTTGACTTATAAGTCAATGAGATTAAATAGGTGGAAAATTTGCAAAAAAAAATGTTCAGCAATTCTTCTTCACGCAATAATATTTCTATAAGCATAGTGGCAACAATATATTTCCAACATTACTCGTAGTAATAACATCCATAACAGCGTATAAAAAAATTTGCCATAAATGCCTCAAAATTCACAACAATCATCCACGACTTTGTAAGGCTATAAAAAGGAAGTTAATGTACCAAACTCCAGCTCAACTATTACACAATAAAGATCGTTGACAAGCTTTAAGTTTTATTGAAATTAGCATGTGTTGCCAACAAATGTTTGACGGCATTAACTGAGGTTCTTAAACATAGCCAATCGATGGTTTGAAAGTAACATATTTTTGTCATTACCTTTTAAAACTTCATTTATTGTTGAAAGTAGAAGTACAGCGGTAGAAAGAAAACGAAATTTAAATTACGAGATCTCTGAGAGAAAGTACTTTTTTTAATGGCCATGCCCATTGAAGAAGAGGTTGGGGTACATTTTTTTTTCTGAAATAGCGTCATTACGATAGAAACCTATGGCGAAACATATGTGGGGGGAAAAAAATACAACTTGTTTTTTCCCTCAAGGATAAAGACTCTCGCTTTAACAATCGTTGAAATTCGTCTTGACATTTACTGTTGGAAAAGTATGTCGGATCGACCGCAATTTTATAGAAAAGAAGGACGAAATAAAATAAAAAAAACGCTGCTTCTGCCTGCTGATAACAACAGAAAAAGATCGAGGACCTCCCCCAAAAAAAAACGGAAAGGCTTTGCTAGCTCAAAATATTAGGAAATAAAATTCCTGGAGACACGATTTTTTTTCCCTCGAATTACTATGGGTTAGGATAATACAACTATGTATAAATACTACTATGAAATAGTACTAGGCCACGATAAGAACGAAAAAAAAATGGTGAATTTCATCTTGGTATTAAGTCTGAAAATGATAAAAAGTTTCAAAGATTTCTGAATTGTGAAACGGGTAAATTTTAATTAATGTTGGATTTTCAAATCTTGAAATGTACAGATTTTGGTTAATGTTGGATTTTGAAGCTGTGAAATGTACAAATGTGTTACTAATTAGGAAAAAAAGCATACTCTTGGCTAATTTCTCTTTGGTATTAGGTCTTAATATTTCTAGGATTTCGGAATTGTAAAAATGGACATTTTTTGGTTAATATTGGATTTTGAAATCGTGAAATGTGCACGTTTTTGGTTGACGTTTTGAAAAATTGAAAAATTGGGAAATGTAAAAATTTTATTCAATTCTGAAATTGGAAATTATGAAATCTACAAAAATGTGCAAATTGTTTAATTTTGAAATTTGGGAACTGTGCAATGTACACATTTTGGTTTATGTTGTATTTAGATATTAAAAAAATGAGCAAATTTTGGTTATTAATGCTGAATTTTTAAATCGTAAAATTTACAATTCTGGTTAATATTGAATTTATAAATAGCAAAATGTACAAATTTGTTTATTGTAGGATTTTATAAATCTAACAATAAACAAATTCGTAAAAAAATGCACAAATTTGATTAATGTTAATTTAGTATTTGCAAATTGTACAAATTCTGGTTAATGTTTAATTTAGAAATTGGGAAATGCACAAATTTTAATTAACTTTGTATTTAGAACTTGTTAAATGTACATATTTTGTTAATGATGGGTTTAGAAACTGCAAAAAACAATGTTTTAGTTGAAATAAAATTAAAATTTGTAACACTTTTTTATAATTAGTTTATAAAGGTTTACATGTATAAAACCTTAATACGAATTGATTGATATGCATGGTTTATAAGATTTTTCTACTAATACACGAAAAACTCATTATGAAGAACTCGCTTTATACGAATTTCTGCTAGTACTTACTCATTTCAAGACATACAGTTTATATGAATTCTCGTTATATTAAAATATGAAATTTTAGTTCCTTCCAGGTATTTATGATCTGCCCTTTGGGAAGGGGGGTAGTCATATATTTACAAACCGATTTATTTGGATCCTTTTCAATATATAAACAAAGTTAACTGCTTGACAGTTTGATTGACTTTTTTCTTGTAGAGGTTGCTGACTTTTGAGCTTGTATTTTGATTTATCGCCGAATTGCCCCACTCCTAATCTATCGACTTTAAAAAAAATCCCATAAAGTAAAGCGTCGTTCATCGATGAAGTCAAACTGAATTATTTGAAATCGATGATTTAAGACCTTTAAATGGACGAGAGATCTGCCAACGAGATTATTCAATAAATGATTCATAGAGAGAAAAGAGAACAAAAAATAGCAAATGAAAAGCCCATTTAGGACACGTCTGGACGTTTTAACCTCGATTGGATTAGTTACAGTACGTGATGGAAAAAAAAGGCTATAGCAAGAAATTCCTCTTTGTTGATTTTAACCTGAAATTTTCATTCTCTTATTGAAGTATAAGTGTAAAATTCGAGGAAGGCTGCGTTCGGATTTCAACAAGGTTGTTTTCCTAATCTGAGGAAGTAATCGATTGGATTAGTAGATAAATGGTGGATAGAAATTTATACTAAAAGGGAACAAAGATGTGTAGTTGTCGACTATAATAGTTTTTAATCAAACTTATTTGTTCATTTAGAGGAATACTTTTGATATACAAGTGCACTTAATGGATGTGTGCTTGTTTTGAGCCGTAATGGGCTCGTACCAGAACTGGACATAAACACGTATCAGAATTGGATATGAACATATACCAGAACTGGACATTGGCATGGACACGTACCAGAACTGTACATTGACATGGACACGTACCAGAACTGGACATGGACATTGACATGGACACGTACCAGAACTGGACATGGACATTGACATGGACACGTACCAGAACTGGAGATGGACACGTATCAGAATTGGACATGGACATTGACATGGACACGTACCAGAACTGGAGATGGACACGTATCAGAATTGGACATGGACATATACCAGAACTGGACATTGGAATGGACACGTACCAGAACTGGACATTGACATGGACACGTACCAGAACTGGACATTGACATGGACACGTACCAGAACTGGACATGGACACGTACCAGAACTAGACATGGACACGTACCAGAACTGGACATGGACACGTACCAGAACTGGACATGTTCATGTGACATGCTTAGTCTTTCTTTGCCAGATTTAATGTCAAAACATAACGGTGAAGATAAATCGATCAAGAAAAAAATGATTACTTATGAAATAAATCCGCATATCTAATATTCCATATCTTAAATAATCACATACAACCTTTGTTATGAACGTATAATGTTTAGTAAAAAAAAATACTTATTGTACAGCATTACAAGCAATATTAATTATAACAAATATATTGTATGTATATATATAGATATGGTTTAATGTTAAGAAAAACGTTTTTAGATACTAACACTATTCGAACAATATTTTTATTTCATATCTTTACCTAAAATGCTTATTGCAAGTATTTCACAGTATGTGAAATATCACATACTGTACAAAACTTTTATTTTTCCATACTTCATATTTATCTTAGGTTGTTTGTTTTTATATATTTATCCGTATGGCAGAGAAACATACTTTTTGAAATGGATGTGATAAAAGTGCCTTTTATTTGAATTTGTTTGTGAAGACTTTGGCTTTTGATTGGAAAAATAACCGAAATTTTGTCAAATTTAAGCAAGAACTTCGTTGAGTGAGCCAAACCGAGGTAAAGGGTTATCTCACGTAGTTTTATGCGTACAAAAAACGAGTCATTTTCGAAATCTAGTTTCATCCAGAAGAAGAAGAAGAAACGTTTGAAATAATAACGATGCTGAAAGAAATCTGTTTTGGTGCTTGTTTTAAGAAGAAGGGGCCAAAAAAAAATTGTCAAAGAACCTGCTTTTCAATTTTGTCACGGACAATCTCGGATTACTTCTCGTGTTTTATATATTTCATAAAACGAGAAGCCAAAAAAAAGGACAAAAAAAATTGTCGCGTCGTTTATAGCGAATTTTCTAAGAAAAAAATTCGTGATGAAATTTCATGTTTTGAAGATGCAGTGACGAGAATAAATTATAACAAAAAACATTCGTCGGAAATTAAAAATGGCTAGGAATCATTAGCTTTATTGTCATGGAAATAAGAAGATTAAAACAATTTAAGAGATGAAATTGACTAATTAAATCAATGACTCCTATTAACTTAATAAGATTTGTAAATGACCTTGTTACAGAAAAACTATTACTGACAACGTAATAAACACTTGAACCTCAACTTATGATCATAATATCCGGATAATATATAATATACAAGTAGTGTATGCTGAATGTTTTTTTCTTGGGAATTAGTGAGATAATGGCTAATTCGGCTGATTATTAAGACATTGATGTTGGTATTTGTCTCTACTTTCTGCAAAGCTAAATTCTTCAAATTCTTACAAAAAAAATTGGGGAAAAAACACATCTTTCTTGGAAACAAATTGGTCTATTTTTTTAAACAAATATTTTCATATATCTTAATGTACATGAATACAATATATTAGATGCGATGCATTTCAAATATACTGTCCTTGCAAGAATATATTCAACGATTAACTTAAAATAACATTTAGCAATGCATTGCCAATATGATTATATAAGTTTAAATATATTAATGACGAATTTTGAATTCCTTCGGAATGTTTCCACTAAACCATATTTTAAAATCCGTTTTTTAAAATGAAATTTTCCAAACGCATTTTAAAAGACAAAAATGCATTTTAACAAATATTTTAGTTAGAAAATTCATTTTTGAATAAGCATTTCTTAATAAGTTTTTATTTGTGTGGAAACAAACTGTATACTGGGATGAAAAAATATTTAATAACTTATTATGCGCTTAAAAATTGGTTATTTTGTTATTAGTGAATGAATTCAAACATGTTAAATACATTTAGCTATCTACAATATTATTATATTTTATTATCTTTTAAGTGAATTTGCAGTATTTTAATCATTTTATCTAACAAGCTGTCCTAAATAAAATGCAAATATATTTTAAACTAAATACATCGCCCCAAATTTGTTTTATTAAACATTTTTAACAGAAAAATTTAATTCAGAAATTGCATTTCTTATTATACAGGGGTATTAGATGTATGTGGAAGCAAACTGTATAATGAGTTTAAAATAAGATTATACTTACCGGTAAAATACACTTCAAATTTGTTATTATGTAATAGTTGAATGTAATAATGATATCATGATTTTTTATGTATTTAAATATACCATTAAAATGTATCAAACTTTAAAAGTAAACTACACAAAGAGATATGAGAGGAAAAATTGAGTTGAATTAAAAATGACCGATTTTTAGGTGCATTTTAAGTATTTCAATCATGTGTTCCGAACGATACGTTATGTTTTTTTTAAGTAAATGTTAATATTTTAAGCTATAAATAGACAGTCCAAACACGTGCGTTTTAATAAAAATTCTAACAGAAAATGTAATTCAGAGAATGCTTTTCTAAAGGATATACACGTACTTTAGTAGTTGGAAATGGCCAACTTATGGAGGTTTAAAGGCGTATAGCGTGTAGTACGAAACCTCGTCGCTTATGGCGAAGTGGTTTTTCCCCTTTTGTAAGCTGGCATAAAATGCGTAGTCACGTGTAACGGTTGCCATTAGAAAATTTCAAAGGCATCAGCTCTACCATTATCGAGACGTTTTGCTAAAAAGCATTTTCGATGATTTTCGCCAATGGCTGCTTTATATATATATATTTTCTACTTCTAAATCTTCGTTCAATGTAGTGCAGCACTCGAATAACAGGGCTGGATTTATGATGGATTTTCTGCAAATACAGATATCTCTTTGCCATATTCCGAGAAGACCCTTCGAAGATGAGTCGGATAACATTACTACAGGGTAGTCAATACACTCGATAATACCCTGGATCAAAGACTGTGGTCAGATTAAGCCACTTTAAACGAGGATTACTGGAGAAAAATGACATCCTTTTACGTTTTATATTCAATTCAATTTAGAGAAATAAATGAATGAAAACATTCCTTGCCATTGCATTATAACGTGGTGTAAAAATGAAACTGTCATTCCGTAAGGAAATGAAGCTTCATTTTCTGCAAATAAGACTTAACTTCTATGTGTGAGAAATATGACTAGTACTGTCTTTATCTGTGAAGAAAAGGAATAACTTTAACTTTTGTTAAAAGGACCATAACTGACTTCATTGTGTAAGAAAAAAAGACAATAACTGACTTCTTCTTTGAGAACACAGGGAAAAGGCACTACTAAAGACAACATTTTGTTAGAAAAAGACCAAAAACTCAAGATATTCTGTGAGGAAAAGACTATAACTGACTGCATCCTGTAAGATAACGACGTAATGAAACGTCATTTTGTGAGACAGATGAAATTTGGCTTCATTCTGTGAGAAAAAGATGCAATTTGACTTCACCTTGTGAGATAGTCGAAAACTGACGTCATTGTGTGAGCTAAAGGCGAACTCTCTCGTCATTCGGTTACAAAGGGACGACAAATTACTTCATTTTATGAGAAAAACAGAGGAAAACAGACGTTATTGTGTAACAAAATGACGAAAATTGACATAATTCTAAGGTAAAAAGACGAAATTCGACTTCATTATGTAAGAAAAAGACAAAAACTGACTAAATTCTAAGAGAAAATGTCGACAATTATTGACGTTTTAATCATTTTATTAGAAAGGGATTGCTTGACAGTGACGTCATTCTTTGAAGAAAAAGATTAGACAATGACATCATAATTAATGAGGTAGCTAAATGAAGATCTGTAAGAGGGGATCAAACGATTTAAAACTTAAAAATGAAATCAAAAACTAAAGGTGAAATGTCAAAATAAGAAGAAATGATGTTGAAACGAGATAAAATGGTGTCAACACGAGTTTAACTTATGTCAAAACGAGACGAGACGATGTCATAACGAGATGAAACGATGTCAAAATACAGTTAAATCTGGAAATGTGTGACCACCTTTGAATGGTGACCACCTGCTTATGTTGACCAGTTTTTAGTGTATTGTTTTTTCTAGTATACATTTCCTGCGTAAAAATTCTCCGTATAGTGACCAGTGACCACCTGTCTATTGTGTACAGTGACCAGTGCGTGTTGTGTTTTTAGCAATTTTTACATTGTCAATGTACCTTATCTTATCTTTCTTTAACCCTTGGACATGATGATTTTGTACTTTTTTGGTTTTGTGGTTTTTTTACTACATTTATTACAGTCTACTTGTATATAAGTACTGTGTTCATGTTCATTATTTTAATGTAATTTACGCATTCTCTGTATAGTGACCACCTGTGCGCAGTAACCAAAATAGCGCTATTTTTGGTGGTCACTCTAAACAGGTTTCACTGTTAGTAGAAACCATATTTAAAAACGAGATGAAAAGATGTGGAAACGAGATGAAAAGATGTCGAATTAAGTAGAAACGATGTCGAATTGAGTAGAAACGATGTCGATTTGAGTAGAAACGATGCCGAATTGAGTAGAAACGATGTCGAATTGAGAACAAACGATGTCGAATTGAGTAGAAACGATGTCGAATTGAGTAAAAAAGATGTCGATTTGAGTAGAAACGATGTCGAATTGAGTAGAAACGATGTCGAAACGAGATGAAATGATGTTAAACTAAAGATGGAAATTACGTCAAACAACGTGCTGAAACTACTTTTGGCCTTTAGGATGCCCCTCAAGTGGAGGCATCTTTAAACATTCTCAATTCAAAATGCATTTCAGAATTATTTACACATGACCTCACAACCATTTGCTCGGCATCTTTGAAACGATATTCAACGGGCAGGTTCATAGGAAGGAAGAAAATAGGTGTATAGACCCACATGAGATAGTTTTCCATGATGCAATACACGAGTTAAATACGCCACTAAAACTGCCCTCTGGTGATTCCGAGTCGAAGTGACGAATAACGTGAATAGCCTAACGAAAGGGCTTTTGCTCGAAAAATGCATAATTCGGCTTATTGACTAAGTCGTCTCGAGTCGCTATTAAAAATAGGGGAGAAATGAGGCATTAAATAATACGAAATGCATCTCGTCTTCTTATCTGACAAGAGTTTTGTTGAAACTGAAAGCATTTAAGGCCTTTGGAGAGAGAGAGTGAGGCTAGAAAAGTGCTGAAATTTATGCGACGAAAGTCACACGAGGCTTTACATTAAAATAATCTGTTTAAAATCGTCGAGGCTGACTTTAATTTCGATTTATCGTTAATAATGTACTGGTTCGGTGTCGACATTATACCTACTATAAATCTGCAAAAATAAGATGGCTTATCAGGAAAACTACTGAACATGAACAACTGCCTTCCTTTGCGAGGCTACCACAAGATAATTTAATGTTAACGCATGGCTGAGAAATTACATTTCAGTTATAAAAATGATGTAAATAATTTAAGTGTCCTGAACAGATGCTCGTTCGAGTGTGAAAATAAAGAGGCAAACCCGGACTTGAGAACTTCTTTCGATATACGAACAATTCCGCATTGCCTTCTCACATTCGAAAGAAAATCATTTTAAATGACGTCAGTTTTCGACAAACTCACACAGTGACTCACAATGACTCACACAACGTCAGGTTTCGTCTTTATCTCATACATTGACGTCAGGATTCGTTTTATCTCACGCAATGATGTCAGTAAAATTGCCTCTTAAGCGAATTTTTAAAAATGTATTTACATTGTTACATTTCGAAATGCATTTTAATGATGCAAATTGTTCATTTATTTAAATTATAAATTTCAATTTGTACATTTATTCAAAGTATGAATTTCAAATTGTACTGAAATTATAAATTTCAAATTGTTCATTTATTAAGAGCATTGATTTCGAATTGTACATTTATTTAAAGTTTAAATTTCGAATTGTACATTTATTCAAAGTATAAAGTTTGAATTGTACATTTATTCAAAGTATAAAGTTCGAATTGTACATTTATTCAGAGCATAAATTTAGAATTGTACATTTATTCAGTGCATAAATTTAGAATTGTATAGGCTATTTATTTAAAGTATAAATTCAGAATTGTACATTTATACAATGTATAAATTGTAATTGTACATGTATTCAGATTATAATTTTCAAATTGTAGATTTACATGTATTTCAAAATGTGTTGCAATGTTCCAATCTACAGTGTACAATATATGCAATTTAATAATGCAAGTTGCATTTCAAAATGCAATACAATGTTCCAAACTATGTATATTTTCGAAATGCTATATTTTATATTACATTCATAAATTGCATTTTAAAGATATATAGAGTGGGACAATATCATTCATTTTGAAATACATTTTCGCTAATTAAAATAATTTTAAAATTAATGTTGGCACTCATTGATGGGTGATGGGAGTAACCCAACAAGAATATCCTAACAATGATTTTTTTGTTGAAATTAGAGGTTTTAATCTAGACTAATGCATTTATAAAATGAATTAATTTTAAATGTGATTTTATCGACATCAATTTATAGTTCTTTTTAAATATATTGAAGTAAGTTTTAAGCTATAAATACATATCGTTACAAGTGCATTCTACATCTATCATATCATATAAGTTGCATTATCAGAAATATACTTTTTCCGTATATGCATTTCTAATGATGTTTTGTGAATTTTAATAGAAACAAACCCCATATCTAGCTGAAAAAAATATTGAATTCAACTACTGATGATTAATTTGTCGATGTGCGTTTAAAGCATTTTACATTTCTTAGCAGTCTACAATTTGCTAAATGCTTACTCATAGAGGAAGTACTAGAGTAAAACCTAGAAAAGTGACCAGCTTTGAATGGTGACCACCTACGTGTTTGTTGACCACTTTTTAGTGTATTGGTTTTTCTAGTTTACATTTCACTCATAACATTATTTGTATAGTGACCAATGTGTGTGTTGTCTTTTTTGCAATATTTACACTGTCAATGTACCTTAAAAAGTGGCCAGATAACAGATGGGTCATCTTACATCCTGCCTTAACCCTAGTGGTTCTTAAATAATTCAGCCAATCATATGTTATTCAGATCGAAAAAATAACTCAAAACATGATCATAAGAAGCAAAAAGCATTTAAAACAAGAAAAAACTTAATATTTATTTTCTTAAAAAGCAAAGAAATGTGTAAAAGGCAATAAATAAACTGTGTTATGCACATGGACATGAGGACTCTCTTTTTTGTTTTTGTTTGTTTTTTTTCTACACGCATTACAGTCTACATGAATAAGTACAGTGTACATGTTCATTATTTTAATTCAGGAATTGGTTATATAGTGTCCACCTGTGTCATTTACCAACATAACATTTTTTTTGGTGGTAACTCGTAACAAATTTCACTATACGTTTTTTGCTAGTTCAATGATTTTCGTCAAAATTTAAACTAAAATTTCTATCTTCATTTTCACGAAACTGCAGTACGATGCTAATATAGGCAAAACATTTCCACACTTTTAAGATCAAACGCCATCGAGCGTAAGCATCTAAGAAAAAACTTTTAAAATTTGAATATAAAAAAGCTTGATTTGAGATTCATTTCTGGAAGAAAAGGCAAACATGGGAACATGCGGAGCAGTTAACTTTGTTATCAATCATGCTGTGATTGCGCCTCTGCGGAAGATTTCATTAAGAAGGCAATATATATGACGAGCATTTACTGTCAGCTCCAGTAATTCGATAAATATTTGCATGAAAACGAGCTGGAGATATTTGCCCAAAAATATCGGTCCCCAAAAATAGTTGAGCCTTGAAGCTGCGATTTTCCATAATACGAAACTGATAAAGATAAATATGCGAGCTAGACTTTTTCATCATTTGCATTTAAAAAGAGAGTGATAGAGAGGAAGCAGACATGAAAACTCACGAATTAAGTGTCATTTGCATAACGTAAAACTAGGTCTACTCACGCATGCTTTTAAGATTTTATTGAAGGAGGGTTGAGGTCCATAAAACACGGGACCAGTCCATGTTCCAAGAGTTAGGGTCTCGTTTAACAAGCAACAAACCTGCACTTAGGTCTAGCAGTTTAGCAGTCTAGCAAATGAGTTGAATTTACTGAGCTGACAATACGAGAAACTGACAAATGATTGCTTTAAAGAGGATGCTAGAAGAATGTGAAACCTTTTTAGCAAATAAATTTTTCAAACTTGACTTTTTAATGGAGACATTTCTCTTAAAGGTTTTATCTACATTGAGTAAAATAGTAGGTTCACAGATAGGGGTAGTGCGATGGTAAGCAAGAATCTAACTAAAAAAGGTACATGAAAATAAAAATGAGTAAAGAAATGTAAAATATAATATGTTAATAGTTGCAAAATCTAAAATTAATCCTTTAAAAAGAAGAAAAATAAAAGATTAACCCATTTACTGTAGCAAAATCAAGTTAAAAATGGTTAAAAATAATAAAATCCACATGATTAAATTTAAAACAAAATGCTATTAAGGTTAAAAGTTTCACTTTTAGAGAAATTAATAAAATATCCCATCATCCATTATGAATGAAATACATATTAAAATGTCTTTATCTCAATGAAGCTACTATTAATAGGCATTTTTTAGGAATTAGACAGTCTTTAAATCTACATTTTCATAGAGAATTACCCCATAAAATGCATTTTTGAATTAAATTTGTATAAAAACATCTCAATATTGTCACAATTTTCACATGTCGACATTATCCACTTGTTTAAGTATTACTTTATCAAAACAAAACTAACGTCAAATATATATTTACAAATGTGGTTATTTACTGCAGTTTGACTGTCAGAGAAAATTATTAAAAATGTATTCAATTCCCAAGTCTGAATGAAATGTCATGTCAAATATATTTCTCTAAATGAAACTGTATTAAAAGGCATTTTACTAAATTATACTGGGTTTAAAAGAAGATTGCATAGGAACTTACTTCATAAAAATGCATTTTATGAATAGAAATGTGCATCAATCTCTTCAGTTGTGTCACAATTTTTAAAAGTCAAGATTTTCCAATTGGGGGAAAATGACTTTTTAAGTTAATTCGTTTGTCAAAAGAGGATAAACGTTAAATTTATACAGAATCCCTTACCCAAGTCCGAATTAAATACCTCGTAAAAACATTTCTCTGAACGAAACTAAAATCAAAAGGCATTTTACCGAATTAAACTATGGATTTTCATAGAAACGTACGTCATAAAAAGCATTTTTTATGAATTAAAACATGCATCAAAAACATGTCAATAAAATGCCATAAGTCAGCCTTTACCATTTGGAAAAAAATTACTTTCAAGTTTAATTCTTTTGTCAAAATAGGATTAACGTTAAATTTATACAGTATCACTTACCTGCGTCTGAATGAAATGTCTCGTAAAATACATTTCTCTGAATGAAACTATAATCAAAATGCATTTTATCGAATTAAACTATGTTTTCAAAGACGTTTTCATAGAAAAGTACGTCATAAAAATCATTTTATGAATTAAAACGTGCATCAAACGCACCTTAATAAAATGTCATACAGGTAATTTTAACTAATAAAACAGCATTTACCATTTGAAAAAAATTACTTTCAAGTTTAATTTGTTTGTCAAAATAGGATTAAGGTTAAATTTACTTCCAACTTTGGCTACTGACTGCACTTTCACTTTCAGAGAAATTATTAAAAATACATCCAGTTTCCTAGTTTTATGTTAATGGTTTCTAATGCAATTCGGCAGTGCAATTGCAGAATGGCATAAAGGAGTCAAAAAGTTGAATATACCATCCGAATGGCGTTCATATCAATTCTTAGTTTGGCATCATTGCCAAAATGAGTGGCACCTGGGGACACGTTGCCAAACGTATAAAAACATAAAACAGCGAATTTCTCTCGTCTTCACACAAAGATGGTTGTTATAAAATTGCGCACCAAGCCTTCTCTCTCTCCTCTTGTACTATGGATGAAAACTAATCAAATTTCTAAGGGAGAAAAACAACCCTCGTTGATAGTAAACCATCTCGTTGGCCTAATTTCAAAGTTTTGGCTTATTTCGAAACGAACATTGGAGAAAATTCCCAGCACATCAAAATTCACTATATTTGAGAGAAAATTGATCGGGATTTTTGGGAATGTTAGACAAATTGTTTAATGAAAAAAATTTTATACTTTCAAATCAAATAACTACATATAATAAATGTGAATTGTTTAAGACAAAAGTAGATAAAATAATTAATTGTTTAAATGATGTCTATAGGAATTGTTTCTTGATATTTTCTATTGTCCTCCTGGAAATGGATTTGATTTTTCCTAACCAGCTACCATATAGCATTGATTTGATGGCTGTGGATAATATTGAATTGAAGTTAATAGAAAAATTCAGAAGAAAAATTTAGGAATTTTGGATTTTTGTTTAGTTATTTTGATTATTACGCATGTGGAAAATGTACAGAAAATTCTGGAACCAAAAAGTTAACTATAGTTTAAAAAACTAATAAAAATGAACATTTTGAAAAAAAATGTAAACTATGAGTTTATGGATACAATTAAGGTAAATGTTTAAACTAAAGATTTTGGGAGTCTTATATACTGGGTGATTCATAAGTCCATCACCAGCCAATTTTTTTCTTAACCGTTAGAGATATGAAAAATCTGCTTG